>JAMKCH010017969.1:0-22905 GCA_023653785.1 Ophioderma brevispina
GACTACTTAACTACGCCTCCGTTTGAACTATGAGTGAGGCTTCGCTTTAGCATGTCACTCTCAAGACGGCCTTCCTGGTCCCGCACTCGCCTCCGGGAATCATGCAATCTGAGATTAAAAACATCTCATCTCAGCATCAGAGTTCTTCCTCCGGCAGGGTTAAGTTGTTTCTTCTCGGCCAGACTTTCTTCCTGCAGAAAGCAACACTAAATCTATACCAAACATTCCACATACCTAAGTTGCCGACCATGACACTCGCCCCAGAGTATTCAGTCCTGTTAGGGTGAGTCTCTATGGTTGTTATAAACTTTTATGATTTGCATACCTTGATGTCCATATATGTTCTTTATGTTTTGGTTCTCCGTCTCGTCCATCCTTTTGGCTCAGCGTTGGAGCCGCGCTCTGAACTATTATGTTCCACCTCCGGCTGCTAGTGCTAGTCTGGTGTTGATTGAAAATAATCATTCAACGAAGGTTAATGCATATTTTTCAGTCACATTGGTGTAAAGGAAATCATCTCAGTGTAATGATTTAGTCAAAACCACATTATGTTTTATAAATCATATACTGAGGCCTGATTTCCTTTCCAATGTTGAACATTCCCACTCGTCCCTGCCCCACAACATGATAGTTCGTGCGTCCTGTGGCTTGGGCCAAAGCGGAGCTAAGGAGGAGCAATGGCCGACAGGTTGTGACCTGTGGTCACTGGGAGGGACGGTCCTTTTCTTTTTAGGGGTGTTATTTGTATTTTGGGCAATTTCACTCCTTCCAGAAGGAACTCATATGTTTCAGTCCACATTGGAAGGAAATCAGGCCTCAGTTTTATGATGATTTATAAACCTAATGTGTTTTTGACTATTCCGTCGCTCCTTCATACAGCTTATAAACGCGGCGTTTTGACTTTGGAAATCATGTCGTGTCATCAATTATGAATTTCGTAAGTTGACCTTGGATGTCGATATGTCGTCTGCGAAAGGGCCAGTGAGAAATACATAAGGGTTGACATCCTAAATATTACGATCGCATTAAATTGTTTCTGGATGTCTGCCTACCATATGGTGAATGCGGGTCGAAATGGTCTCTGTAGCGTGTACATATCAGATGTCACCATATTCTTGATCTATGAACTGCGACGTTCGTAACGAGGGAAAAGAATATAATACCTCTTAAAGGTACTATTACGGACGTGAAAAAGTTTTCGACCCATCAATGATATATAGTGGTTTCTATTTTTAACACATGTGACACCTTTCAACCAATCATATCACAAGACTATATTAAGAAGTAATAATCTCAAATATTTTTTCTGTCACTGATATAGTATCCACCATCAACATGACAGAAATTTTGTTTACGTGTTATATCACAATTGTATAAGTGATCTTTAGCCAACCACTAACTCGGCATCGTTGCGTTTTTCTAAGTCCTACTTGCGACGTCAGGCAAACCGCAGGGAAAGGGCAACAGCCTGAGCTTACCCTTGATAAACTCAAGGATAACCGCAAGCTGCAGGCCTTCCTTCAAGAGCCGAGGGTTGTGTGACTGGTCGTGAGAAGAGCGTCATTATCGGACGGAGACGATTACGCTAAGCCTGCATCCAACTACAGAACACACACCAGGCATTCCGGAGGCCAAAGTTGGCGCAACAGGGAACGACTTCAGAGCTTGAAAGAATTAAGTTGCAATTTTGTGATTATGTTTGTGCTTGCCCTAATTTTGTTTTTCTTAGCTTATTGTGGTATCGACGTAAAACCAAATTTGTACGATATAAAGACACGATGCAGTTGCTTCGTTCTTTTTATTAACATTGTCTGTAGTCCATATTACGACCCGACGAACACACTCTAATTTTCATTGTCTGTATTTATTAGATAATGCAATTTGTACTCAAAGATTGGTTTAATTGCTCATTGTGGGGTGTGTTTGTTTTCACCTAGGTTTCACATAGTACCTTTATCATCTTACAATTAACATGAAATTTGATGTGAAAGTGGCCGAAAGAATTCATAATTGTTGAATTTTTGTCAACCATCCAGCCTCAATCTGGAGCAAACTCATTGGCACACTTGTTGCAATTTAAGGAGATGACCCGATTGTCAGTATAGAAAATTTTCATCTGGATAGCATGGGCTTCCCTCAAAACTCCATCCATCAAGTTTTGCACCCGTTTCATCCATTTTGAATGGTGAGAGCTAAAATTGATTTATAGCGCTTAATACACTGGTGATATCTATTGGTCAATAAAATGGGACAATTTCAGGTTTTGCTCAAGATTGCTGCCCTAACTCTACATAATGTGAACAATCTTGTAATTTGCCTTAAATAATCGCATACTTTTCAATGTCAAAGTAAGGCCTTTTGGATTGCCTTTCTACGAAAAACAACCCTTTCAAGTACCCTACCTGACCGACAACCTCTTTTTATTAAACCCACAGCATGATGGCGACGACTTGGTGGCCGAAAACCGAACACCCCCCGAACGTGCGAGAAGGTGAGCAAGCACATCGATGATCTGGAATTCCAGTGGGACAATCTGAGAAGGACAGCAATGATAAGGGAGAGAAACTGCAAGAACTCAACAACCAGCTGAGGTTCTCTCAAGGATGCGACGAGCTGGACAACTGGATCACCACCCTGGAGGATGAACTGGGTCACGAAGAGATGGGAGGAGACTTGGTTGCCGTGAACACCCTCCTGCAGAAACAACAGGTATGTGTGTGTGTGATGATAGAGGCAGTAGGTGCAAGATTTAGTTGATGTTAAGGCCATCTGCAAGAAAGGGTTTACATAATGTGCAGTACTTCCTACCCAGTTACGTTTGCACATTTCGATGGTTCATTTACGTAAATAACCCTAATACCAGGGCTTGAATTTAGCACCAGCCCGATGCCCATTGCTAGTTGTTAAATCAGGCAGGTAGTCGGTGCTGGCGGGCAAGATGTAAAGTCAATGGTAAAACACAGGAACTAGCCAAATCTAACCTTGTGGGCAGGCTGTTGAAAGAGTTAAGCACAGGGCTTGCCAACAAGTAGTTGTAATAGTTGAACACAAGGCTTGCCAGATATCATTGCCATAGTGAATCTGTCAATGAAAAAGATGCTGATTTTGAATCTTTCTTGCTAAGTGAAATGTAAACGTAATATTTTTAGAGCTCTTATCTACAAAATTATAAAGTTGTCCCATTGCGTGCTTACTCTTCTTTTGTAACCATATATTTAGCAAACATCCTAATATTTCATTGGCATTCTCGACTTCCAGATGTTGGAGAACCTCGTAACGGTGAGGAAGGCTGAAGTAACCGAGTTGGAATGTCAGATGACCACTGTTCCCGTCGAGCAGATGGAAAGAGTAACAGCCAAGAAAGCCCAGGTAGAGCAGAGGTTTAACACGATGACTGACCCACTGACCAAGAGGCGTACCGCCCTTGAGGCCAACAGACGGGGACTGGAACTGCTCAGGGATATTGAGGAAGAGAAGGTAAGATTTTGAGGGAATAGTGATCAATATTTGAAGTTGGGATTATAACATCTTGTGTCGATGTTCGAAATGAAGATGAACTGTACATGACTCTGCTTATATTACTTATATTGTGTTTGTTTCAGTTTTAATTTGAAAAGAAACAAACCAAAAAAGGGGAAAAGCACAAAATAATTTCAAGAGGATTTGGGACACCGGGTGAATTGGGCTAATTGCCTAAGTTGCATCTTCTGTTACTTTCACCAGTGGCGTATCTTGGGCTGCTTTCGGTGTGTGCGTCCCCGGGTGCTCATGCCAAAACATGCAAAATCAGCCTATTTTCGGCTATTAGAGGTCCTTCTGCCCCCTGGATCCCCCTCAAAAAGCAAGTTCTGGATACGCCAGTGTTCACTAGGCTTTAAAAAAAAATTATCATCCTCTACCAAAGTCTTATCCACAACCAACTTTCATTTGAAATCAGTTAAAGGGACAGAAGGAGATTTTTTTAAGATACAAATTTCTTGATGGGTTGTAGAACACCTACCGAGAACGTTTTGAAGGTTTATTGGATAAACAAGTGAAAGAGAAAACCAAAAACTATGTTTTGGACTTGCCTGCTATCATAATCGTCCCCATAGTAAAGCATGCTTTGATTTTCTGTCGTGCACAGAAAATGCAAAACCATCATCTTGAAGATCTTATTACATAACGATGGTGTATTCGGCTTATTCACTTTGGGTTTGGTCTAATACATTGGTAAGCATTCCAAATATGCAAAAAACCTGGGTTTGAAAAAAAATTGGGGGCGCTTCTGTCTGGAAATGTCCTTGTGTCTCATTAAGCTTGTATAGAATTTGATAACGCACCTCTTTCACTCTTTTATTCCTTCTGCAGACCTGGGTAACACAGAAGATGCCAGCCGCCACCTCGGAAGACATCGGTAACAGTCTCCAAGATGTCCAGAGCTTACAGAAGAAGAACAATGCCCTGAAGTCTGAAATTGACGGCCACGATCCACGCAAGGAGGATGTGATCACACGCGCCCAGGCCATGATTGATGAAGGGCACCCTCAGTCAGCGGCCATAGAACAGGGCATCGGAGAATTGAATGACATGTGGAGGCAGCTACAGGACGCCCAAGATGAACGCAAGGATAAGTTGGTTGACTCGGAGAAAGCACAACAGGTAAATGGCAAAATGTCAATCCAAAAGCATTCAAAGATTTGATCATAATGTACTACATTCTTTCCCTGAAAATTTGTTTTCTTTGTCATTCGCAGGAAGCACAGGTTAATCCTGTGATGCTAAAGTTATATTTTGTGATCTTAAGTCCTTTTTGTGTTTGGTTCAAAGATAACATAGAAAAAATCCTATTTCCAAAGTTTCAGTTGATTCCAGTGGGACATTTTTTGGTTTTGAACTTTGTTATAATTTTTGTCTGCTTAAGATGGACAAAAGTACAATGCACCTAAAATTAGACTTGAACACTGCTTATGGCAACAGTCCAGATGGTATCAAAATCTCAATTTGTTTATTTAGTCAGGTGGACAAGACATTGGATCACAAATGCCCGTTTAAGACATCTGTGATTAAATTTTTTAAAAATTTTCCTTGCATTATTGGTTATCAATTACAAGATTTATCAAAGGAATTTGAACCCATTACCCTAAGTCCAAAATACCCAAGTGTAAATATTGCATATAAATATTGCATATTAAAGGTGTAAGAAATGTTTTCCAGAGACTTGAAATAAAAATCTAACATTTTTGGCAACAAATTTTTGTACTCCTAAACCTAATCCTACATCTTAATTATCGTCCTGTCTTTCCCCTTCCCTGTCTCCCCTCCAAACCAATTGAAACAGCAGAGGTCACCTTTCACAAATAGTAATGTAAATTCTCGTAACATTTTCCTCCCCTCTCTCCTCTTTCCAACAGTACTACTTTAATGCAGCGGAGGCAGAAGCCTGGATGAGTGAACAGGAGCTATACATGATGGGTGAAGAGAGGGCTAAAGATGAACCAATGGCACACAGCATGCTGAAGAAACACAAGCATCTGGAGAAGGCGGTAGAAAACTACGCAGAGAACATCAAAACGAATTTGGTCTTTTGGAGGCTACGCACTCATTGATGAAATCATCCCCAGAGGTGGGCATTTTTCAATAATCATTAATTTCCTTCTATGCCACTTAGGGGAAATTTGAATTATTCATTAGGTATATTAGCCTTATTATTTAGATTAATTACTCTTCATATCCTTGGTTAGTTCTAGGGGATTAATCTTTATTTGCGTAAATTATATTCATATCCTTTGACGGAATCAAGCCCAAACAAAGATAAACCGTTCAGGAACCAAATTTCCCCCTAACGTAATTAATTATTGCAATAAGAAGGCAATTTCACCCTAACCACACAATAAGCTTCTAATAATATAATAATAATACCCGACATTTTTAAGCGCCTTTTCCTTCCGAAGGATTCAAAGCGCTGTTGCCTATTATTATTAACGCTGCCTTCAGGAAATCTCACAATCATTTCGCTTCATCTAGGCCCGGCGCTGACCAGCGCACATCCCTATCAAACCTTAGATTGTAATATTCCCTTAACAGCTCCCCGATTTCGCTTGGGTAAACAAGGCCATTGAAGATTCAGTGTCTTTCCCAGGGACACAAACAACACGTTGACTACTGGGTGCTCGAACTTACATTTACAATGGTTGTATGATCATGAGTCCTGCAACTTATCCAACTGCGCACACGTGCTCCCAAGATTCCACATGTTCTAGTTTGCCATAGCTATTGGGTTTGACACTTTTGTTTGCAAAAGATGACTATAGAAAGTGCCTAGCATCCGTTTGTGCATAGTAATGTTTGCGTATGTCTGGATCTAAGCACGTCCTGGGTGTCTATTTTTGCAACAAAGATGTATCTAAAGTAGGCGGGCTGGAAACCAAAGTGGGGGTCCATGTTAGTCAAAGGTCAAATATATGGTCAAATGTGTCAAATGGTGTTAAATTGCTACTAAACCTATCACCACGATATCTTGTGATCTAAGCAAGCTGAGTTTCCATCTTTGTCACCATGGATGTCACTACTCAAGTGGGTCGGTGGATGAGTTTGGAGTGGTCATGTGGAATGGGTCAAGGTCACATGCAGTCAATAATAGGGTAAATTGCTATGACCCTTGTCAATTGTGGTAGGATGGAAACTTTCTTTCTCCATTTGTTGGCTCAAGTTTTGTGGACCCTTTCCATTCATTTATTTTGAGTAATGTGTATTGTTTTTATAATTAGAAAATTGACTGCATTAGTAAATTTTGATTGGCAATGTTCAAATTGAGATATTGAAAATAATTCTATAAAAAATGTTCAAAATATTGCTGATATCAAAGCTAATAAAGGGTAGCCTAGTGGTGACAAATTTTGTCTTCTTCATCAATGATTTTTTTTATTTTTTTTATTGTTTTGTTATAACTTTTAATTACAATCATTATTACAAAGAAATGTTTTAATACTTTCAATACAAACAAAGTGAAAAAAAACCTATGTCGGGTTTCTGATGATTTATGAAACTTAAGGAGAGAGGAACAGGGTGAAAATGTCAAAATAAGACCCCAACCTCATCCTCTTGCAATCGCCTTCTCTTCCAACAGTGACCAGATAGCAATCCGGCAATCACAGATAGACAAACTCTATGCTGGTCTTAATGACTTGGCTGAGGAGAGGCGGGGCCGTCTTGAGGAGATGGTCAAACTCTTCCAACTCAACCGTGAAGTGGAAGATCTGGAGCAATGGATCGCCGAGAGAGAAGTCGTGGCCGGATCTCACGAACTGGGACAAGACTTCGAACATGTCACTGTGAGTGTACAGGTTTTGTGAACTTCAGAAAATAGCCAGTTAGTTGGAATTTTTCATGAATACATTACGCCTACTCTACCTACCTCCCATGGCCTGATTCTGCACAAATGTTCATTTTGCGAGCGAACAGAAACCCCACTTACCACTGAAAAAATCTGGCAACGCGCCCTAGCTCGGTTGCACTGCGCCTGATGAGATCGCCCAGCACTACTGGGCAAAATCGACTTCGAATGTTTATGACTGAGCTGGTAAGACGTGGTTGTGGAAGGCTCCGAAATTCGCCGAGTTTTCACCTGACCGTTCCTTGCCAAAATAGAAATCTTCGGGGGAACTCAACTTATTATGTCTCTTAGAACCTACTGGCTTTAGCAGAGTAATAAGTAGCGGGGATTTTTCTCAAAAATGAGATTGTATTTTGGTAATGCAGCCTGTTATAAAAGAGATTTTGTTCAAATGGGGTGGATAAACTCAATGGGAAAAGCAAACTTATTAAACCCAAAGCCATCTTTTTGGAGAAATATTTGGTACGATATGTTTAAAATTATGAGGTAACAGTTCAGAGGTTATTTCATGAAGCTTTAACCCTCGTCTTACCAAGGGGGGTGGTTACCACCCCCCTAGGGAACTCGCTCTGGTGCGCTAAATGCGAAAAAATTTCGTAAAAAGCTTTAGGTTGGTAATCGTTCTTCATCCTTTCCGGACAGTTTAGCGAAAAAAATGTGAAGGGTTAGAACGGGGGGGCTGGGCGTTAGGGTTTATGCCGTCAAAGTCGAAGGGTAGGGGGTGGTTGACACCCAAGGATATTTTATGGTGCATTTTTGAAAATATTATGCACAGTATGGCTCTAAAACTCTGTTTATGTAAAACTAGCCAATTGCCATCATTTAGAGCTGAAAACTGCATGAAAATCCGATATTCCTATGTTTTTTAGTGCAAAATTGGATTTTCGCCTATTTTCTGTGGAAAATGCCAATTTTGCCGACTCACGGACTTGATGACGTCATTGTGATGCAATACTAGGTATGTTGGTACTTATTTTGGTATCAATGGAAAGAGGAGGACCATAGCTATCCACTGGTATCAAAATCATAAGCATCGGGTGCTTTATAACAAATTCTCGAGGGGAGGTGGTAACCACCCCCCTTGGTAAACCGTGTTACAAAAAAAGGCTTGGTAAGACGAGGGTTAATGGCAATGCTTGTCTTTTAAACATGTAAGGTATGAGACCTATAATTTTAGAATTTTTTTCATGTTTGGTTATTTGTAAAAAGCTAATGGTTTAATTCAATTGGTCATCAGAAACTATTGTGATCTGATGTAAAAAAAATCACAATTTACATGCATGCTTAATTAGCATAATCAATTATGCACATATATAAGGCATACTTGAAGCATGATAGCAGCACTGCTGTAGGTGGTAACAATATCAACTTATACATTATTTTAAAGCTTAAGTCTTAAGCTAGTGCTTGACATTCTCAAAATTCAAAATTTATGTTTGTGTGAAAAAATATTTTTAAAAACATTCAAAAAATAAGAAAATCAATAAAATCGTCAGCTAATTAATATGCATAAGCTCCACAGGTCCCCCATGGGAATAAATTAGGAAAACAAGCAATGTAAAGCACAAGATTCATTCATAAACATCAACTCCAGCAAGTTTCATTGAAAATTATTGTAAAATCAAATCACAGGAACGTTCCAAAAATCGTACTTAAATGATAAATGACAATTTGAGAAAATGGTAAAAAATATATAGAAACACTTTTTTTATTAATTATTATGCAAATAATATTCAAATTATTTTTCTCAAAGTAAGTTTAAAAACAAGGACTTAGATTATCTCAATTTATGTTGAATAAATGGTATCAATAGCTTATTTAGTTTTAGAGATATAATTTTTTTAATCAAATTTTTAAATATAGCAGGTTGAAAAAAATATAGAACTACATTATAAAAATCACTGGGTGAAAAACAATAAAAAGAAATAGAATTGCGTGCTTTTCAATTGGCTTCTTTAAATTATCGTCACTTTGCAACCGCAGCTCCAATTTCCATCACGCAAAAAACATTAAAATACTATTTCCCCTTCTTTCTATAAGATCATATTGCAAAACACATCATTTACACAATAATTATAAGTCTCATTTCACGCAGTGCGTGTGTTCATGCATCTGGCTTGTAAACTGTGTTCGAGAATTAGTGTCGGCAGATGTGTTGATGAAGTATCAACCCACCATCATCCATCACAAATCCACGTCACTATTTTATGATGGATTTCAGTTGTTATTTTTCAAAACTTGTGATGAATCTACATCACAAATTTGCATCTTATATTGAATACCTCGCAGATTATCAAAATCTTGAGAAAATATGGTGGTTTCAAGTAGTTGCAACATTGCAAAGGTGTGTTTGTATATAATAGTAGATAAATGCTATTAGGTATGGGCGGTAGCATAATCTTGGAACTTGACTTGATCATTTCAACCCCTCCTACTTTGTGACTGATTCCTTCCGTCAGATGCTGCAAGACCGCTTTGCGGAGTTTGCCCGCGACACTCACAACATCGGGTCTGACCGAGTAGCCCGTGTCAACCAGATGGCAGACAACCTGATTGACGATGGCCATACCGATGCTGCCACAATTGCTGAATGGAAAGACCAACTCAACGAGTCATGGGCAGATCTTTTGGAACTCATTGAGACAAGAACACAGGTGAGTTAACTTTTATTCCATCATGAATATTAGGCTTATGTTGTGGGTATATACTATTTAGTCAAGAAGTAGGCAAAATCTTGATTGCATACCAGATTCGGCCTGTTAAATTATTGTGATTTCCCACGTAAAGTAAAATGTGAAATAGAGAAGATTATTCCCAGTCCAAGAATTCTTTAACTCTGACACTACTCTTTAATATCCTTCAAGATGTTAGCTGCTTCTTACGAGCTGCACAAGTTCTACTACAATGCCAAGGAGGTGCTGGAAATGCTGGAGGAGAAATATGAAGAGATGTCGCAAGAGCTGGGCAAGGATGCGCAGACAGTCACGGTGCTCAAACGCAAACACGAAGCCTACCAGAGTGACTTGCACACATTCAAACAACAGGTCAGTACGAAATAATTAGTTTAATATCCATTCACATATTTTTAGACATTTTGATAATATTGCTCTCGTAATGTAATCGTTAGGGTTTGTTGGAGAGTGCGGTGTAGAGAGCACTTTTCTTGTGATCCAAAGGTCGTGGGTTTGAGGCCCCCTACCGCCAACGCATCAGATATTGTCTTTTAAAAAACAGGTAGTGCTCTCCTAAAAACTCTCCATGTCAGATTAAGGAGAGTATTTAGGGAAGAGAATAAGAACATTTACCACTGCATTGTACATCAAAAAATGATCTTCCAAGAAGAGTTACAAATCACTCTCCTACAATGCACTTAAGGAGAGCTGAAGGGGAGCGATTACTCTCGCTCCCTTTTCAAGGCGATGTCCGAGTCGCATTCTCTCCTTGGGCAAGACACTTCTATCTTGATTGCCTCTCTTTACCAAGGTGCACCATTGGGAGCTGTTAAGAATATTATCCATTGAGTACCACCCAAAGGTGTGAGTATGCCTTGGGCATGTATGGTAGTTGACATACTCCAAAGGTAACAGCAACAATTGTGAAGCACTTTGATCGTGTGAAAAGCATTATTTTATTGCAACAATTATTATTATAGCAGAGCGGAGAACTTGTAACAAAGATGTGGATATCTGTGAAAAAGTAACACTTTATTTGTAAACTCTGATGAATAAGCTTTATTGTTGATACAGCGATTATAGTATTCTGATGCAAAAAGGGGCAAATTTGTTGAAAATCTACCTCTTTTTGCATCCCACAATGCATCCCAATACGATAATCAATGGATCAGCAATAAGGCCTACGAAAGGGCAGCAAAAAAAGCAAATATGAATGCATTGCAGTGCAAACAGGCCTCATAAACACAAGAATGAGAATATAATTGCAAGCTATCTGTGTACGAATTCCACCGTCTGAATTTCAAATCTTTCTGTTGTGACAGGTGGACCAAGTCCAAGAAGAAGCTGCCCAGCTGCGTGCCGCTTACGCTGGCGACAAAGCCAAGGAAATTGACGCTAGGGAGCAAGAGGTCGTAGATGCTTGGAACAAACTTACGCAGGGTGTTGAGAACCGCAAGCACAAGTTGACGGACACTGGTGATCTCTTTAGATTCCTCAACATGGTGAGAATGATTCAGATGTGGATGGATGACATTATACTACAAGTGACCACACAAGATAGGCCAAGGTGAGGCTTGTTGTTCATACTACATTGCAAATGTTCTCAGCGTATCCACAAGTCATTGGTAATGGCTAGTGGTGGTGTCAGGATTTATTCAACTGGGGAAGCTGATCCGGGGCCGCGTGTATCCATGATACGGACGCTCCTAATATGGCCCGCATTTTGAGACTGGGGCGGATTGGGCACAGTCAGGGGTTTTCACCCGACTCTTATTCGACACTGACTGCGAAGTACATGTACAGTAGTGACTTTCTATACACGGAACCGACAGCTTAACGTCCCCTCCGAAGGACGGGATGCTTTCATTATCCATTTGTCCAATTCCAAGTGAACCATGGAGGAGAGCGTATTCTGTATTTAATCAATAGTTGGTATACAGATCAAATCCAGAATTTAGTACCCGAATAAATCCCAGCAAGTGACCCCGCCGGGATTTGAACCTGGGAATTTTTGGTAAATTTGTGCCACAGGCAAGCACCCTAACTGCTAGGCCACGCTCTCCCACACACATTGCGAATGTGAGAGGAGGACATTGTCTATAATCGCTGTCAGAATTTCTCAGGCAACCGAACGCACGCAATGTATTATGCAAATTAAATCGCGATATAGGCGCACGCTACCCGACCAATTACAAATCGCGTGACGCTAGTCAAGTACTTATTGGTGCTTCCGGGTTGGCGTACATCACGCTGGGAGAACTGCAATTTTGCCTGAGAAATTCTGGCAGCGATTATAGCTCATGTTAATATACATGCCATGTCACTGGTTTAACAACATAGCAGTTTGAAATTCTCATGTCAATACCAAAATAAAATAA
Source organism: Ophioderma brevispina (assembly GCA_023653785.1). Lineage (NCBI taxonomy): Eukaryota > Metazoa > Echinodermata > Ophiuroidea > Amphilepidida > Ophiodermatidae > Ophioderma > Ophioderma brevispina. The sequence goes on from JAMKCH010017969.1 coordinate 12,426, forward strand.
ATGATATTAGGCGCATTTTGTTTAAAACTGGTCTTTTAGCACATTATTTTTTAAGGTTTTTGCTCACTTGTTAGTTAGTCACTTGAAAGATTTTTTTAAATTTCAGGGAAAATTTGAAAAATTGGTCAAAAATGCAATAATTGTTTTTTAAATCCTGCATTTCACAATTGCTTTTTTCACATTTCTTCTGAGACAAATTTGTTTTTTTGTTTTTGGCCATAACTAATTTTGATTATGTATTCCACTATCTATTAAATAATCTGTGATAATTTTCAGAAATTTGATCATAAGCAAGCATGATTCCTCTTTAAAATTTAGTTTTACACAGGTCTCTTTAGATGGAAAATAATGCCTTAGTTATGATATATTAAGCTTTCCGGAAGGAATTAACTAGCTGCTGCTTCCACAAAATACTTCTTTCTGAGACATTTATGACAATGGTTGTCGTTGACTTTAATGCTGAGGTACATAGCCATCTTTTAAATGATACAACTTTTAAGTGGTTTGTTTAAGAAATTTTACATTTTCTTTTGTGAAATTGAACAGGCTGAATGAGGAAATTCAACATGGCAAATAGTCTCTTACACAAATGCATATTGCATATGCCTGTGTTATGTTATTTGAAGAGGCAATAATGTGTGTCAGAGTTGGCAAATTATTATAAAAAATTTGGTGGCTGGTTTGAAGTCTACAGACAGCGATCAATCGTAAAGGCAATCGATCACCTGTTCAGTATGAAAAGGCCTTATTATGTAATGGATACATGGTAACCCTGCAAAAAAATGACGATGTCAATACATTATCATTGGTGTTTTGAACCAATCCCATAATGAATTGCAATGGCCGTATGCTCTACTGTACTAAACGAATGTCAGTACTTAGGAATAAAAGTGTTCTAAAACTTTAAGGACTGCAAGACATTTCATTTCATAATTATGCTAAAATTAACCAAGTACTAGTGCTTTGGGGGCTAAAATGAGTGTGAAAGTCAGGTTTTATGTATTAAGAAAAGGATTTTTGTGGGATCACATAACCTTATTGAGGTAAAATTTCCCAAAACTGGTGCATTGTGGGATGGACTCAATACACCCTCGGGGGGGGGGGGGGTCACCTTATACTTAAAAGCTCCCTCTATATCATGAACTTCAGACTGGTGGCCAGCTAGCTCATATCACATTCAGATTTACATGGTAGTGAATCTGACAATTATTTTTGTTCTATGTCCTATTTACACATGCTTGATATATTTAAATTAAATCAAACAGGGACGTTTCAGGAGTGGAACTATTGATGAACCAACACCAAAACATCAAGGCTGAGATTGACACTCGCGACGATAGCTTTACTGAGCTTTTTGAACTCGGCAAAGGAATGCTTGCCAAGGACCATTACGCGTCAAAAGAGGTATGGCCCTTAGCAACAGTATCGTATGTAAATTGTAGGAATGACGGAATATGGTTGGTGTAAACTTGTCTTTTTTGTGATCGTTGCTGAAAATTTGCATTCAAGTTTGGCCAAAAGTGCCGTAGCAAAGCTAGAAACAAGGTTTGTGCTGCACATGAGCAAAGCTGCAAAAAGGTGTTGCCAGCTTATCTTTTTAGGGTTCCCTAATTGGGGGTGCATCTGAATTAATTGTGCAATATTTTGTTTCAGGATTATAATGATATATAGAAAGCATGTGGTAAAATACAAAATTTCTGTATCTTTTAAATTAGCTTTGGTTTGTGAACTCAATTAAATCAACCTATTTTCACTAGTTAATTTGTCATAAATTGTTCCTGCAAATTTGTGGAGCAAGAAGAATGGCTGGCAACTCAAAAAACTGATTTTACTGCAAATATGTAGTGGTTTCTACAAAGCACTCATTTCATTCAATAGATGCACGGAAGTTTTCAGTCGTAGTTCTGTAGAAACTCGAGCAAAGTGACATGATACAATTGTGTGTACATTCTGTTGTATGTTGTTATAGATGTCGTTATTGTACAATGCAACCAGAGTTGATGTAAATGAGCAGTTGTAGTCGACACTATTATACTCAAGTGTCATTCTTGATAACACACTTATCAATCCCAAGCAAATTGATAATGTGCGGATGACTATGAAGTATCAAATGATGTCAGATGCAAAAATAAGACTAGAGTCAAGAATGGTGACCTTTATTACACCGATATATAGATCTTTGAAGAATCATTATGGTAGGATATGTTATGACTGGTGTACCAAACTTTCAAACTATGTACCAAACTATGACTTTACAATCTGAAAGAACTTGAACTATATTCTGCTGCTTGGCATCAATTGGTACTTCATTGATAATAGGTGAACTGGCGAACTAAACAAAATGCTAACTTGGATATTTATCAAAACAAATGCATGCCCTCACACGAGCAATTCTAGTTAAATATTCTATCATCAACTTCTTCACAAAGCAAATAAAAAGCATGACTTTCTCAATTTCTCGATTTGATTCATAACTAATATTGTGTTTATTATGTAAATAATATTTGGCTCTCTTTATCAAAAAAAAGTGTTGTTGCTCACGTTGTTTTGAATGTGTGATCGATAAAAGTGAGATAAAAATGGAAGTAATTTCCATTAAAGTTTCTTAGTTATGTTTAAACCAAGGATTTTAGAAGCGCAAACTCAAGGCTCCGAAGCTTAATTGTGTAACAATCTGGGACTAGCTGTCATCTTGGATTGTCACCATGGATGGGGGTTATATGACAAAGATCGAGCCTAGCTTTGAGTTTCCCCTTTTAAACTCTTTGGCCCAAACTTATTTGCTTTCTTTTGGTGTAGCATGCTTTCCATTAAAATATATATATAATTGCAAAAGTTAATGCAAATATTATTGGCCGTTGTTAACTTACACAGCATCCCGCCGTAAGCTCTTTGCATGGTATTTGTTATCGTATGTTCGTTATCGCATTTTTTCTTAAATTAGAAGCCTAAAGAAACAAGCCCGCCAGACGACGGTAATGACGACGTAAGTCCAGGTCTAACCCATGAGAGATTATCAACATTTCTTTTTAAGAACTTTGCTACTTTTGATTGCGTCATGCATACCACCATACCACCATTGATTTAGGAATTAGCTCAGAGCTGCACTGGAGTAGTTAGAATTACATTGGTGTCTGGGTCTAATACCATTTACTAACAGTAACCCTTCTTTTAGTTAATCCTTCACTTAGGTAAGTCACAGAATTAGTCAGGTGGAAAGACTTGATTGATTGGACAGCTTTATTCTGAAAGCAGATAATCCTTTATGGAAATCTACTCATCAGACCAATTCTGTGTCTGCAGATATGAAGGACATACCCATTTTAAGCAGATCGCAGAGTTGCATGTAGTCTAGTGGAAAGACTTCTATTGAGGGATTATAGACCTTTTTTGTATAAGCTGCATAATTTCCTTAATATAAGTCTTTACCCAAGACCAACTCTGTGTCTGCTGATATGAAGGGCATACCCATTTTAAACATGTCACAGAGTTGCATGTAGTCTAGTGGAAAGACTTACATCGAGGGATTATTCCCCTTTATTGCATAAGCTGCATAATTAAAACTTAATGAAAGTCTTTATCTAAGACCAACTCTGTGTCTTCTGATATGAAGGGCATACCCACTCTAAGTAGGTCACAGAGTTACATGTAGTCTGGTGCAAAGACTTCTTTCGAGGAATGTTATAACTACCCCAAGCTGCATAATCTCACAATGAAAGTCTTTGTACCAGACCAACTCTGTGTCTACCAACATGAAGGACATACCCATCGTTTGAGGCAAGACTCAAACAATGTATATATGGACAAAATTATCGACAGATATTGCCCTCTGTTTTTGGTCTATCATACATCTTGCTACCAACACCCCACTTGCAGTTTAGGCTCACTTGACTTGACACTGGTAAAAGGAAGTATCTGCAAAGAAAGAAGAGAGGCACATGCTGCATTTTACCATGTCTGAGCCATATCATTCACTTGCTACTAATACATAATGCAGACTAGACATGGTAAAAGCAGTATCTGGATAAGAGTAACTTAAGAGTAACTTAGACAGATACTTCTTTTTGCCAGTTTGAGTCCTGTCATGCTACATGAGCACCACTAACAACTAAACTTAATATTTGACCCTGCAATTTGGTAAAAGGCGGTATTTGCATACGGGGGTACATGCCTGTTGCCTTTTTTTTTGCCTTTGATTGCTTTTTCTCGCTTGTATGTCATTGCTAATTTCAGTTGGGACCAGTCAAATGATCTAATGACACTTATTGTCAAACCAGTAAATTATGATTTTAGTGGTATTACAAGAAGGTACACAATCTCCACTATGAAATTACATCAATTTTGTGGGTTTAGAACAGTTGTTTTATTGCAAAAACACGCGTCTGCGTGTTGTAAATTGAAAATGCGTTTTTTGAGATAAACGGGTTTATTGAAGTTGGAAGCACTGGATCATAAGAAGATAGGGCTGAGGAAGGGATTTGTATACAAAATTTTACTTAGAGAAACCTTTCCCACCCAAAGCCTGAAAAAGTGTGAAAAATAAAATTTTAGCTAGCAATAACTCGTAATCAATTGGACTGACAAGAGGTCTGATGTGATACAACTGAAGATCCTGCAATGTGTTCCTTTCCTTCATTAAGGCAATCATGACCATGCCTTTTCCTAGCCTACCTCTCCTACAAACCTTACCCAATCCTATACCAATCCATTCCCCCACTCTCAATCCACCCCAAAAACCCAACCCTTTGCCTACCCCTAAAGGTGAGTATGTCATGACTGTTGCCTCTGTGAAGGTAAAACAAAGAGGCTGGACGAGGGTTTAAAAACCCTAAAAGCCCTAAAATGGTTTTGAGGCATAGTTTTGGTTCAACCATCTGCAGAACGTAAATTGAGTGAATGTTCCAAAAGCGTAAGTAATCGGAGACGCCAAAAAGCAAAATTCGGCTTGTGCCACACAACTAAATTTATGTTTATAAACACAAACCAAATCTTGACACTCCAGAAGTACTACACAAGAACAATATGGTGCATAATTGAGATTGTGTCAAAAGTTTGTGCTCTGGGAGCACAAAAGCAAATTATGCTCCTAGAGAATGACCTGTTTTCATTTTCCTTCATTACCTTCTGTCAGTTCATTTCCCAGTAGTCTGGGTTTGATTCCCTGCCGGGAGCCTTTTGGAAAATAGACTATTTCTGTTTTTTAAGTGGGGAAAATATCTAAATCCCAGCGGGTGTTTTGAACCAATACCATGATGCATTGCAATATGCCTATACTGTGCTGTACAAAACACATGCCAGTACTTAGGGATAAGTTGTTCAAGAATTTTACTTAAGTACTAGTGCTTTTTGAGCTAAAATGAATGTAAAAGTTGGGGATTTTTATGTGTTAAAAATGTGAGTTTTTGTGGGATCACATGACCTTATTGAGGTGAAATTTTCCCATCTGGTTGCATAGTCATGAGCAATCAATATCAATAGGGTTTGAATTGAGGTGTCACATTTTGAAGTTAAAGGTGCAACTACAGATTTCACATGTGGCATTTAAAAATTTAAAGTCCTGTTTTTTGCACTGATGTACAGCTTTCCATCCAAAATATCCCCATCTTAAAGGATTAAGCTAGGATTATTTCTTTGGTACAAAAAATGTGAAATTTTTAATTTCGTATTGGAGCAAATACGAAATTTAGCTTTAAGACATTCTGTAGCCAATACAAGGGTAAGAATTATATTAAGTGTTTAATCTATACGAAAGCACCACATATGACAAAATATTTTGATGCCTTCAAATCTCTCGTTGCACCTTTAATAACTGATAATGAAAAAAGTCAAAATCGATCATTGCCAGCAACTTGGACATGAAACTTGTATTACTTGATCAATACATATTTGATCAGCCAAGATATGTATTTCATCATTTTGAAAAGTGAGAGGGGGGGGCGAAACAGGTTTATTGCATGTCCAAAAAAACCTGTAAGGTATTTTAGTTGTGTTTTATCTATAGGTAGCTGCGATGGCTTTTGCTGTTATTATTTTGTTCTTGTTGGTTTTAAGTTTATTTAAGGGTAGCTTGATTGCATTGTTTTTGTGCATGAGTGCATATATTACGGGGCTTCAGATAATTCCTAGAAAAATCTACCAGGTTCGATATGTTATGCTTCATTATGATATCACTGTCGTCAAAGGTTAATTGTTTCACATCTTCTCATATTCAAATTGTTTCTATATTTTGTAGCATTCTTACTGTATTATTCTGTTGATCTGAAGGATATTATGTCATGCTATTTTCATGTTTAATCAATTTTTGTTTTGTCTACATTGAGTCCAGAGAGTACCAGGTGGTATCATAACACTATTTTTCAAGTTGTTTGAAAAAAATTGAAATTTTGGTGCATTGTTTCGTACATGTCATTTTATGGTATTACTACCATTTCATGCAGATAAGAACTTCATTTGCTGTAAACATGGATTAATATATCTGTTCTCAAATGGATACTGATTAAACAACTTTGCAATTCAGAATTACAAAATGCGATGTTTAAAAAACTTACAATAGATTTAAAAAGATTTGTAGCTGAAAAGTTTTTCAATTTTGATTCAAAAAAAGAATTAAATTGCTTAAATAATTATCAACAGAAATTATAAAGAGAACAAATCTGATATCTATAATACTGCAAGAGTATTTCAAAATCAACAATGCAATTGCTCAGATAAACATTTAGTATATGTTGATCGTAACCATGGTGATAGAAAAGTGCTGGGAATCTTGGGATATCTTCAGGTTCCACTGCATGGTACTGACTCCAGTGTATTCTCCGTCTTTTTCATTAGATTCGAGCCAAACTGGTACTAGTTGGAAACCAACGACAGGAGATGATTGACGGCTGGGAACACAGATGGGAATACTTACAACTTAGTGAGTATATGATATATTTCATCTCACTTGAGGCTACATTTATTGATTTTAGGTTAAAGTTAAGGTTGAGGTCAGGGTTAGGGTTTAGGATTTACTCTTAGGGTTTAGGATTTACAGTTATGGTTTATGGTTGGGGTTTATGGAGGATTATATTTTATGCTCACTCAGAGACTGACTTATAAGGAGAGTGATAGCTCCCCTACACTCTCCTTAAGCACTTTATAGGAGAGTGATTTAAAGCTCCCCTTGGGAATCTGTTCTTTCCCTGGTTAGCATTGGTAAATGCCATGAACAGCTCTCCTTAAAGCTCCCCCTGATACGACCAGGAGAGCTTTTTACCGAGCACCACCTTATTTTAAAGTCAGTCCCTGCTCACTTGAAGTTTTTAGTATCTTAGCACCACTTTTTGTTTAGGTTTCAATGTTTATCAGTGAGAAATCCCAGTTCCAAAAATTTGAGTTGAATCTGATGATAGTGTCCCAAGGCATATCTCTTTGTCACAGAAAGAAATTACAAATATCTTAGTTGATAGCCCCAACTTTCGACCCTGTAGTTTCTGTAATTAGTTATACCCCTAAGGTCAGTGGTTTTTGAGATTTGGGAAGCCTCTCAAAACCACTGACCTAGACTGGCTTGTGTGGATGCAGTTTTGTGTCCAAATATGGTCATAAAAATGCCTACTTTTGACATTTTTGAAAAACCTACTTGAAAGGGCGACTATTGTCACCAGCAGGGCACAAATATTAGCTAGTAAAATCTCAATTCCCTGTCACGTTCAGTAGCTTTCATTCATGAAGTATGTAGAAAAGTACACCCCTTGATTTTGGGTATGATATATGATACCCAGATCACCAAGGTAGTTCATGTCAATGTATGTATAAGTACACCCACTGAACTGTTCCTTGGTAGATGAGATATTGTAACTCATATTGCATCTGACTGGTATCTCAAATATTAAGGTTAGGCCTACATGAATGGGACCTTTTTCTTTCAACATGCGCCTTAGTTGATGGTCTCAAGTAAAGGAAATTCCTCATGATGACCATTCTGACTCTTCCATGGGGAATTTTCTCACTTAGTAATATCCTACATGACAGTATGATGTAATCTCTTGAGAGAAAATAAAGGTCATCAATTAGGACTAACCCTGGTTTAGGGTTTTTTGCAGTTAGACCTCTGGGAGAATATGTCCAACCCTATGGTTATATCAATTTTTCCTCAGATAATGTACAACCTTTGCTACTTGTAACTTCTTTCCTGTACATTTTTGGAGGGTAATCAATTTGCCCGTTATGCTCATGCTGCAGAAGCTTGGTTGATGATCCCGAGCATTACTTACGGAGCGAACTTGGCGTAGTATTTTAAAGGGCACTTATAGGAGGAGGAGAGTAGGAGGGTTGGGTTTGAGAATGGAGGATGCTTTGAATTGGGTGAAGTGAACGGCAGGAGTAAGGCGGTTGCCTGGCCAGTGTGAGGTGAATTGTCCGGGCCACCCACATCTTTACTGGGAAAAACCGGATTTAAACATTGGATTTACTTACTACGTTACTATCAAAATCATTTGAGAGTTAGTTTATCCTCCCCATTCCGAGTTGCATTTAATTCGACAAGCCTCCTTTTGTTCTTTTTCGAGTTGGCCACTCTTCCTACTTACCTTTTCAGCAAAAAAGTTTGATGTATTTGCAGATGCAATTGATCATAGCAGACACTGTAGCTTTTGAGGCACCGGCTGTCTGCAGGAGTTCAAAAACGTTTGAAAGAAATGTTTCACTGATCTCAACTTGGAATCCCTGTTTGTTTCCTTAATGGTTTTACAAATGATTTGAGCACTGTTATCAGCACTTCTATAAGTTGTGCCTTTTGGGTTTGGTGGTTGCACTGAGGCTCTGTTAACGGCAGGGAAAATGGAAAAATTTACTTATTTATTGGCAAACCAGTGAGGGTGAATGTTTTCCGATGATTGTGAGGGAGGAAATCATTTCTGAGATGTCAAATATCAGTGTTAAAGTCCGCACTGTCCAATTATTTTTTTTTTACATAACATTCTAAATGCAAATTCAGGGCAAGATACACTTTAACCTTGTAAAGTAATTTCACATCTCTAAATGAACAAATAGAAAAAAGTAAACAATTTTCCAAATGCTGACAACCCAAGCTTCCAAACTACCAGTATCCACCAGAGTCGCTAACCAGTGCAATGTTTGGCCTAGTCTGAAATGTCATAATACTATGGCCACTGGGAAGTGACAGTAATTGAAGTCAGGTCTTTGATAAACAGGGAAAAGAGAAATGAAAAAATCAGTCATAGTGACGGTGACCAGCTGTATCCAGTTCTTAGATTCACATGGAATGCAGTAATTAATCGCTTTTCTAATTTTGACAGAAAAATCAGAGAAAATAAACATTTCAATAACTGATTGTCCTACTTGTAAATCTGTCATACCGTTTGCCCCATTATGGCCTATTTTTATTTTTCGCCCCCTTTTTTCCAAAAAAGATAAAAAAAGTAAAATTTGTTATTTTTTTCACCCAACATTTGACCGACCATCTTTGTTCTAACAAACTTGTTTTTTCGTCTGTACTTTTTTCAACTCACTCTGTGATTGGTTGAGAAACTGGATCAAACAACACGAGGCCTTTTTTTGAGAAGGCCCTCAACTCACAAGCCGACAGGTTTACAGCCCTAGAGAAATTGACAACTAAGTGGCAAAGAAGTTATGGGTAAGGGAATTCCCACATTGGCATTGTAGAGGGAAGCATGCGGCTCCTCCATGGGGGGGGGGGGGTTAATTCCTATAAGGAAGTTAAATCATTACACTTGAAACTGATTTCCTTTACACCAATGTTGACTGAAATATATGCCTTTCCTTCTTGAGAAGTGGAATGCCCCAAATACCATTTTAGCACCCCTTTTAAAAAAGAGAAAATGGACTCGACCAGTGACCCCAGGGCACCCCTTCGACCATCAACTCTTCCTCAATTCGTTTTGGCTGTCGGTTGCGTCCAGCGCTAGTCCCGCTACGGTTCTGCCGTTACGATACACCCCGTGGGTTGTTTCCGTTCTCGGCGGCCCCGTGGGGCAGCCTCCGGGCTTGCCTCCACGGGGGGCTCAGTGCATGCTGCAGCATGCCCTCTCAGGCGCGCTGCGTGCCCGTGCGGAGCCCATGTTCGCTATAAGTCTCTCTTCGCGGGTTGTCTAGCTCGTGGCTCCGGGACTTTTAGGGGCTGTTCTCCCCGCCTTCGGGCGCGGAGACTCCTCCCTTTCATAGCGTTTCACCTCTCGGAGGTGATAGGCTTGGGTTTACATTGGTTAGTCATTCAATCCTCTATGGCCGCGTCTCCTACCCCAGGGGTGCGTTCAATGGGGCTTGCCCTTTATTCCGCCTACCTAATAAAAATTCTCCCTGCGGGGAATGTCGCCCTCTTGGCCTCTCGTGTCATCCCTTCTGTTATGCCTTATTTCTCTTCGGTTCTCTTCCTTTCGTCTCCCCTTCCTCCTCTTTTTCCTTTCCATTAACTCCCTTCTTTACGTTGTATCTTCCTCTCACTTTTTTCCTCTTGGTTCGC
>JAMKCH010017970.1:0-23034 GCA_023653785.1 Ophioderma brevispina
ATTCTAAAAAATATATTTTGCATTTGCATAATTTTTTCACATTTCTGCTGAGACAAACTTTTTGGGGGGGGCCGGCTGAAGTGATTGTCAGCCACAATTCCACTTTTTGGATTTTCTTAATTTTGTGGGTTTGAATCTCAAGTATCCAAATTTATCAAACGTCATTTATTTTTATATATTGGAACATCGTTGAATTAACATACAATACAAATTATAAACTACAATTTTGAGCCGTTGTAATAATTGTTATTCATTGTCTTCAATGTGAGGTGGTGACCGTCCACCAAGAATATATGGCTGGCAGGGCTATGCTGATCTGTTAACAGAAAATAGGTAACTGATAATTATGCATACTTAAGGAGGTTGGAGCGAGCATTCGGTAATTAGGGGGTAAACTAGGATTGCAAGACTCGGGTGTTAAGCATGAAGCGGACAATTCTCAGGGATCTTTCGACGCAAAATTTACGTGCGGGAGTTTACCGCGAGCAATGTATTAAGCACGTATGCGTTCGGGAGAAAATCCGCGTTTTCACAGTTCAGGATCGCCCAAAACACAAAATAATTGACCACACATTTTCGCTAACCGTATATTGCTGGTACTTCTTTGCCAAGATGCCGGTATGTTGCTGACACTCTTTTTATCGGCCCGGTCGGTTACTAAGCTCTTCTAGGCTGATTATGTTGAAATAAATAATTGTAATTTAGGAACTTTAAAGGAAAAATTCAATGTTGGGAACAATCGATTCCGAAATGAACAAGGAATCCGACATAAGTCTACTCCACAATAATTAGTCCTACACTGTAGTTTGAGCAAATTTTTGGTAAAGTTTTTAAAGTCAGTCACTGAAAGGGTTATTTAAATTAGACCAGACATAGTGGTGAGGGCCGCGCACAATTAATTGTAAAATTTGACAAATTTAAAATGTGAAGAAACGGGTGTTACTTACAAAAATGATTTAAAAAAATATACTAATGTACCAAAATGCAAATAAGTAAAAGGACGCTTGAAATCCTGATACTGTGAAATGAACCACAATTTTGAAATCACAGAATAATTCAGGCATGTAGAAACGTTCTTACATGTATGGACGCTTATATTCAACTTTTTGGACCATATTCTGAGAAAATGAAAAAAAAATTATGAACAGGGAAAAAGAACAAAGAGAAAAAGAATAGAAGTTATAATATGAAATAAAGCAGATACGATCATTTGAATTTTCAATTATTAAAACAATATAAAAAGAGCCGAAGAAAACCGAAAACACGGGAAATAGATAATTTATGTACAACACAAAAAATAATAACAAAACAATATCGATAATAAAAAAAGTGCGATTACGTTGAGAAATAGCGCGTACTAGCGAGTGACAAGGCCAAAGTCACTCACGCGCTTGATTTCCACCGAGCTGCGTAGTCAGTTGCGCCTCGGACAGTGTATGACGCAAAGTAAAGCAAAGATTGCTGTAAAATTTCCCAGAATTTCTCGTTTTTTTCTAATTATTAAAAAAGGAAGACGGAAAACCATATTTTTTATTTCGATTTTCAAAAAGCTCTCTCCGCGGCATGATAAACCTATGTGAAACCGAAAATTTGTCTATAGGCGATTTTTGTTACTTATGAAGAATTTTGTCGACAGTTTTGTAGGATTCTCCAAGAACTACAGTAAAACTGTCAGAAAAATACATTTTTTGAAAAAACTTTTTTCTCAAAAAGTAACGCGGAAACCCCCCCACTTTTTATTAAAAAGGTATCAGATAGATGACAACACATATATCAAAATATAAAGAAAATGTTTATAGGCAATTCTATCTCGCTCCAAACCCCTTACGGACAGGGGCAAGGGTTATTGATTTTTATACAAATTTCTGAATTTTGCACCTTTTAAACATCCACCTGTATTCGTATCATTACAACAAAGGTTATCCACTGTAGACAAACCTTCCTGTATTTTTGATTTTAATGACATTTTAAGTCACAAAAAGCACATGGTCTAAACGGTGGGAATTTAAGCACATTTCACGCCGTCAATCGCAAGCCATAGCATAGCATCGTATCGCATGGTAATTTTTTGCTTGCATATGAAGCGGATGTATGTTTTAATTTTCTATTAAAAATTTTTACATTTTTAATGTTTTTATTTATTTGCCTTTTTTTAATTCTTTGGGCGACAGTTTTGTAGTTTCTACAAAGAACCAACGACAGTAAAACTGTCAGGAAAATTACCTTTTTTTGAACAAATTTTTTCAAAAAGTAACGCGGAAACCCCCCACTTTGTATGTTAAAAATGTTATCAGCATTAGATGAAAACACCATATATCAAAATATAAAGAAATATAAGGCGAATTCTATCTCGCTCCAACCCCTTAAGGGACAGGGGCAAGGGTATTGCTTTTATACAAATTCTGAATTGCACCATTTAAACATCAACAGTAGTCTATCATTCCAACAAGGTTATACCACGTAGACAAACCTGTACTGTATTTTGCCGAATTCTTAATTGACCATTTAATCACAAAAAGCAAATGGTCTAAACGGTGGGAATTTAAGCACATTTCACGCAGTCAATCGCAAGCCATAGCATAGCATCGTATCGCATGGAAATTTTGCTGCATAATGAAGCGGATGTATGTTTTATTCACTTTTGACAAGGCATCTTGGAAAACAAAAAATATTGAAATCTTTCTTCGATTTCTGGAGGTATAGGCAAAATTTTTGATTCAATCAGCACATAAAGATGCATTTCCATCACTTGCATAACATACTGAATTTGAGTTCAACTATAATTTATTTAGAAAGTGATAGCTTGAAATGGTGTGAAAAGTCACTTTCTTTTTACTAAACATGGATTTTCTCAGTGTTTGCTATTCAGGAATATTTTGCAACATTTTTTATTCAGACGGATAACTCCAAAAATACTGATGTAAAAAGGTATGTTTAACTTTCGCTACACTAGGCGATCAGTCTACCAATGAATATTTTTCCTCAATTTTTATTTTTTGGTTTCTAACCAAAGATCTTATCTAAAAAAAACCAATATATACTCAATTTTGGAGAGAAAGTAATAATCCACCGTTGTTAAATTTGTCTTAATTATTTTAATTTTGGGGGGGGGGCATTTCAAAAAAAATTAGAAAAACCAGGGCTGCAATTTCCCACGCGAATCCGCTAATCGATTCGCGTAATGATTCTCGCCAGATTGTTCACTACGCGAATCAGTAGTTGATTCGCGTATAATTCACAGGTCAAAAAAAATAATACTTTGGCATTGGCCTACCGATTATGGAAATAGGAGAATCTCAAACCAATGTATTTTTTTCTTCCAAAAGAACTGATGATATTTTCGATTTTTGATTGTCAACAAAATATTAATGCGAAAGTCTACTTTACAATGACCGAAGTCCGTACATTCTTCGATGCAACATTACTCTGTTTTACGAAATGACCTGACCCCAATACAATTACCTTCACGTCAAAGCCATGTGTTTACCATGTGCCCTAGTGTACCACATAAAAGCAGGTTTTTCAATTTAAAAAAGTCAAACTAATTTTTAGAAACGTACTAGCTGGTACTAACATCAATTGCAATAAGAAAAATCTTAGTTTAGAAGTTAACACTTTCGTCTGTCTATTTTTCCACTATGTTATACCCAAATAAAACAAATATGTAGCAAAATTCTAAAGGTAATTCTAGTATAATCGAGGTAGTGGTAAATTACCTGTTCAGGAAAAAGTCTGCAATTTGTAAACAAGTTTTGCGGAAGTGGACTTTGTCCTGACGTTCTGTATGCACTATGGAAGTTTCGTGTGGAAATGCTAATTTGTGGGCAGGTGAGAATGTTTCAATAACTGATGGGGAGTTGCTAACGGTGCTTTCAACATTGTAATTTTGTGTTTTGACAGGAATATGAACGAGCGATTGTCGCCGCCTGTTTTCGAAGTCAGCCGGCTTAGCAGGGTGCAGATTCGGTATTTCTTCATTTTTTTGCCTTAAATGCATCCGTCTGATTTTGTTTCAACTGGGCTTCCATTAAGTTACCAATATTATTAATAAAAAATGAAATCAGAATCCCAAAGCCTATAATATTGATTTTTTTTGTCTTCCAAAGTCGCTTCTTCTCTTCTGCTTAAGAAGCTAATTCATGTAGTAATAGGGGACTGGGACTGACATACTGAGCGAGTACTTCTAGATCTGAAGAGACGGCATAGGTTAATTTATCACTATTTTATGCGAGTAAAAAGAACTCACTACATGAATGAAACTGTAAGTTAAATCTTTCAAGTGTTGTCTTCGGCAAGTATTTAACTGTATGGTCGTTGCAAGCCTCAGGAGTTCACATTTCGAACACAGTTAGGCCGATAAAAAAAAATCCAGCTCCAAATTATATGGTCTTTAACAATTGTGAAGAATGACCTTATGCCCAAAAAAGTAGCACCCTTGAAAATCACTTCATGCACCTTGAGCAAGAGTCATTAAGGTTTTATTAAAACTGTAAAGCTGGCAAGTAATATCTCACAAAATATTGTATTAGATTCTAAAAGGTAAAAATACAGGTAGTAACTGATAAGTTCACCAAACAGGTATTTTTAAGCATGGGAATAAGTTAAACCTATAATAAATTCATAATCTTACCGAAGCAATGATTCTCGCAAAAATTACCTGGCGAGAATCAAAACTTGATTGACCCGCAAGTTACAACGAAATTGCACCCCTGAAAAATGTTCCTAGGTCCATTCTCCGATAAAGTGTTCAAAAAGTCGTTTTTCGTGTCGCCTCACAGTCATGCACAGTTTAAAAGCTGTTTTTGGCCATTTACAGAAATGAATGTTTATGAATATAGTTAGAGTATATTTGGAGTTATGTTTTCAAAATGATCCGGAATAGATGGTGTACCGGATGAGAAAAGTATCAAGCAACAAGGCAAAGATGCATAATTATTGCTTTTAGCTATGTCGCCAGCCCAAATCGTTCTTTAAAATGTGTCCCGCTCGTTACACAAGAGCGCAGATCACAGATTGCATGCATTTTTATCAGCCTCTATTATGCATAAGTGTTAAGTTGAAAACATGATAATAATTGGATTATTAAAGTTTCGTAAGAGTTCTCTGAGGGCAATGTCGCCAATTATTGCAGACAGATATGTTACGATATTCGGAATGGAATACAAAAATTGCTTAAAAAATAACTGAATACCTTATGTTCCAATATGTATAACTCGAGAAGATTCAATTTATTATTATACAGTTTTGCATAAAAATTGCGTTTTCAATGTAACAATTCCAGCCTAGTAATGAAAGAAATCCCTCATGTTTCGTTCATGACCGCGCAGATACGTTTACATCCCCCTGCTACGCTCGTTGCAATATGGAGTGACATACAAGTTCGCATACCAACCATGCGTAGTATGAAGGTATATACTGATACGTATAGAGACTACGTCGGTGAAGCACGTACTTTTCATCAAGAACAGCAGACTGAAGGAGAAAAAAGGCCCGACAGATACGTTACGGCAGATACCTTACTTAAGTGTTAACGTTAGGCAATATACTAAAAATAGGATAGATTTGTAAGATCACCATGCAGTTTCCGTGTTTGAGAATATTAAAGTTTAAGATTTCAATGATTTTCAGGAATTCCTTAATGTTGATATTCGTCATTTTGGAGGCCAACTTGGAACACTTTAACGGAGAATGGCCCCCTAGACAATTTGTCTTGTTTATGAAATATTATATAAGAAATCATGATAGTTCAAATTATTGTGGTTATACTGTTGAAAATTATGGGGCCAAAAACTTGTTTATAGCCTATAATATAGGCTAGTGTCATCACGTAGCAAATTAGATTAGGAAACCCAATGTTCTCTCAATACTAGTCTCTCAGTCTTGTCCAATCTTTTGAAACTCGCAGGTATGCACGTAATGACATTTCTTGCAAAAGTTATGTTGTGGATTTTGAAAAATCTAGGAGGTGTTGCGTTTTGGGGCATTTGTTCGTCCTTTTGTGTTTTTGGCATGAATTGTGGTGGTCGGCAAAGATTATGCTGAATTGGCTGTTGTCCTAAAATGTAGATGCATGCTGTGTGAAAGCTGAAAGCCATGCAGTTATCAATGCTGGCTAGAGAGGCATGTCATTTGCAGACTAGTCTGATAACCACTTGACAGTAAATTCATGCTTATCTAGGTAGATGATAGTTAATGTTATTGCCCGAAGGGTAGTGTGTTATTGTTTCCCACCAATATCTTCCCAGTGTCTAAGTTTCCATTGTGCCTTGTACCATGTGTACGTTGCACTTCATTCCATTGCTCCCGAAGATAGTGCTTAGTTATGGAAATCTCATTCTACGAATTGCAATGTTCAAAACGTTTTCAAAAGCGCATCTATAATAATAGTAAGATGCTTGAACTTTAACCTTGCACTGTGTTTACTTGAAACAGCCCAAATTCTCCACTTTCAACCAATAATTCATAAGTGGCCTTAACGCACAGCTACCTAGAGAGCATATGTAGCCATCCCACAATGCATCACAGTTTTGGTTACATTCACATACAATAATCCCAGGGCATGATCACGGCATGTGATCCCACAAAAATCCCATTTTTTACATAAAAAACTCGACCTTTTTCGACACCCTTTCTGGCACACAAAACACTAGTACTTTCAAAAATTTAATAATGAAGGTTACTCCTTAAACTTCTTACACTGCCCTAAATACGGACATATGTTAGTTACAGAACATATAGGCACATTGGCAATGTATTAGGGATTCGTTCAAAAACCCTCTGCTACATATGAAGCAAGGTAAATGCAAACCACCGTTTATTTCTTGGGAACTTGCATGATTACCTAACCTTGTAGTTGTCACATCTTACGAATGTTGAAATTGTTTTGCTTTTTCAATATTTTATGGGATGAAAGTGTGAAAACCTAGTCTGGTATTATAGTGGGGAAAATTCGCCCCAATTTGAAGTGTCGATGGTTGAAATCGGTTGTATACTAGTCAAGTTATATTGATATGTATTTAGTATTTTGTATTAAGTTGACCATTTTACGTGACTCGTTATTAACAACACAAGTCATATGTTGACAGTTGACAAAACACATGAGAGTCCTTGGTCAAGTTAATTGCCACCACAGTGTGGACATGGACTTCAGAAATAATTAGTCAGTGATATAATACCATTTGCAAAGAGTGATACTTCACAAAATTTTAATTAGTCTTGACATATGACAATAAATGTTATTGAAAGTGAAAAACACAGGTTAACGTGGGGGGGGGGGTTTCAACACAAATGACCAAAAGGGGACGTGCCAAAGAAATCGGTCCCATTTTCAGCCTTCTTGGTATTATCAATGACCCTTTTTCATGCCAATTTGGTATATGAGCCCAAAAAAAAAATGGGTCGTTTTTTCAAATTTCTGAAAGTTTTTGGAAAATTCGCCGATTTCTCAATTGAAGCCAAAAATTGTCCAAATTTGCGTCAAATGTCAAATTTTGCAGTGAAAATGGCAAAATTTGGGTTAAATTTGGCTAAATTTGCATCTTCTGGTATAGCTATGGGTCCCTTTTTTGGCAAAAAAAATGGTATAGGATATGGGTACTTACTTCCAGAGTAGTGGAGGCACGTCCTACCCAAACCATAGTTGGGACCCCCCCTACCCCGGGGGTAAGTACGGTAAGGGAACAAATTAATAGAATGAAGAAGTTATGAATTACTCACCATTAAAGTGTGTGTAAAAAGATTCCACACAGATTGACAAACTCCCTGTATACAGGTCACATGAGCAGTATTAACGATGGAAATCTCGACGATTAAATATATTATACAGCAAAATATTTGCTGTTCCTTGGAAGTGGACAAAAGCAAATACAAACAGGGTTTTCCCCATAACAACAAATTTGATAAAAGTCATGCCCATAAAATTGCAATATTTTGTGGTTTCGGGTAAGTAAAACAGTAATTAATACACTGTAATGTCATAAATTTACATAGATTAGGCTATTGAATAGCCTATGTCACTTGAAGTAATTGTCAAGGTGCAAATTATTTAAAAAAATACTAAAGCCCAGATTAATTGGTATATTTTTTGTGGAGAGTTCACATCATAATAATTAAATTACATATGACAATGAAGTAACATTTACTATGCAATGATTAAAGGAGCATTTGTATTATCATACACTAAAAATAAATTTTTGGCTGTTCATTTCAGAGGTGAATTAATACTCTGGTGGGCATTATAAGATGTAAAAACACCACGGCTTAATAAAAAATGGAACGCCCTTTTCTGAAAAAAATTTAGTGACCCTTTAACATAGTAAACAAGTGCAGTAAGGTACATTTTCAAGGTAATGCAGGGCCACCAAATCAATTAAAGGGCATTTTGTGCTCTAACAACCTAATTTTTGGACGGATTGCGTAGCATAATCCGGCTTATGAAATGGCCCCAATGGTTTTCTGGATGGACGTATGTGTGAAGGATGTATGTATGTGGTTGGACAAAAAAAGGAAACATTTTGCCATAAAACTTTTTTTTCACAGCATGAGCTAGGAGTACCCAAACTTAGATATATTGGGGGGGACATAAG
Organism: Ophioderma brevispina; assembly: GCA_023653785.1. NCBI lineage: Eukaryota > Metazoa > Echinodermata > Ophiuroidea > Amphilepidida > Ophiodermatidae > Ophioderma > Ophioderma brevispina. Next base: position 8,586 of record JAMKCH010017970.1, read on the forward strand.
CCCCTACTAACCATGTAATCCATTCCCCCATGGTCTTCCCCTGGGTCTGACAGGGGGGTGGGGGAAAATCTCAAAAAAGGATCAACATTTCACCAAAAAGGTAAAATTTTGGCAATAACTTTTTTAGATGAGCTAGAGTACCCAAACTTAGATATATTGTAGGCTGCACAAAGCCCCTACTAACCATGGATCCATCCACCAGGTCCTCCCATGGGTCTGACAGGGGGATGGGGAAATGTTCAAAAAAGGTAACTTCACAAAAGGTAAACATTTGCCATAACCCTTTTTTCAAGATGAGCTAGAGTACCCAAACTTAGATATATTGTAGGATGGCACAAGCCCCTACAACCATGTAAACCATTCCCCAGGGTCTCCCCTGGTTTGACAGGGGGATGTGGAAATGTAAAAAAAAAGCGTCAACATTTCACCAAAAAGGTGAAAATTTTGCCATAACTTTTTTTCAAGATGAGCTGAGTTACCAAACTTGATTATTGTAGGATGGCACAAAGCCCTGACTAAACCAGGTAATCCATTCCCCCCAGGGGTCGTCCCCTGGGTCTGACAGGGGGGTGGGGAAATGTCAAAAAAAAGGGTCAACATTTCACCAAAAGGAACATTTGCCATAACTTTTTTTCCAGATGAGTAGAGTGCCACCAAAACGTAGATATATTGTAGGGGGGCACAAGCCCTACTAACAATGTCCTCCATTCCCCCATGGTCTCCCCTGGGTCTGACAGGGGGGTGGGGGAAAGGTCCAAAAAGGTCAAACATTTCACCAAAAAGGTTAAAAAACATTGCCATAACTTTTTTTTCAGATGAGCTAGAGTACCCAACTTAGAATAGTGTAGGATGGCAACAAACCCCTACTAACCTGTAATTCCATTCCCCCAGGGTCCTCCCCTGGGTTCTGACAGGGGGTGGGGAAATGTCAAAAAAGGTCAACATTTACAAAAAGGTAAAATTTGCCATAACTTTTTATCCAGATGAGACTAGAGTTCCCAAGCTTAGATATATTGTAGGATGGCACAAGCCCTACTACCATGTAATTCCTTCCCCCAGGGTCCTCCCATGGGTATGACAGGGGGTGGGGAAATGTCAAAAGGCAACATTCACCAAAAAGAGTAAAACATTTTTGCCATAACTTTTTTTCCAGATGGCTAGAGTGCCAAAACTGTAGATATAGTGTGGATGGGCACCAGCCCCTACTAACCATGTCATCCATTCCCCAAGGGTCCTCCCATGGGTCTGACAGGGGGTGGGAAATGTCAAAAAAGGTCAACCTTTCACCAAAAGGTAACATTTTTGCCATAACTTGTTTTCCAGATGATAGAGTGCCAAACTTAGATATATTGTAGGTGGCACAAGCCTAAACATGTAATCCATTTCTCCAGGGTCCTACCGGGTCTGACAGGGGGAGGTGGGGAAATGGTCAAAAAAGGTCAACATTTCATCAAAAAGGTTAAACATTTTGCCATAACTTTTCCAGATCAGCTAGGTACCTAAACTTAGATATATTGTCGAAGGGCACAAGCCCCTACTAACCATGTAATCATTCCCCCAGGGACCTCCCTAGGTCTGACAGGGGTGGGAACATGTAAAAAGAGAACATTCACAAAAAAGTAAACATTTTGCCATAACTGTGTTTCCAGATGAGCTAAATTTTTTTTTTTTTTTTTTTTTTTTTTTTTTTTTTTTTTTCTTTTTTTTTTTTTTTTTTTTTTTTTTTTTTTTTTTTTTTTTTTTTTTTTTTTTTTTTTTTTTCTTTTTGTTTTTTTTTTCTTTTTGATAGTCAAACTGAAGGATATTGTAGAAGGGGACAAGCCCCTACTAACCAGGTAATTCATTCTCCCAGGGTCCTCCCCTGGGTCTGACAGGGGGTGGGGAAAATGTCAAAAAAGTGTCACATTTCCACCAAAAAGTCAATTTTTTTCTAGATGAGTAAGAGTAGCAAAACTCATATAATTTTAGTCTATAGACGGAAAGTGTTTAGACCTATGGCTTTGATAAGCTCCATGGCAACCGCTAAACGCCCGATATGGAGTTTTGTTGAGGTTTGGGTCCAACAGTCCACTAGCTTCAAGTGCCTTCCATGCAGGCAGACTGGCTTATGGACTTTTTTGGTTCATCCTTCTTGCGTCAAGTATAGAAAACAGACACAATGTAACACCCTATTATCAAAACCCCAGAGGCTGCACATACCATAGGGAGAAAAAGCAAATCCGTCATACGCCATGGTCGGTCAGATTTTGTTTATGGTTCATTAAGATATCCCGAGAAAAGATTAAATTCCAAAATTTCAGTTGATTTTGATGAGGGTTTGATGTAGCTTTGGGGTACATACACACAGATCCTCAAGCTGACGATTCAGGTATCCCCATTATGTTATTAGTATGGGAGGCAACTGGGTGTCTTTTTATCTATAGTATGGGGCGGTGTTTTGATGGTTTGAGATTTGTGGGCTTTTTTGCTACAATTGGAATTTTGGATCTTAAAAATGTAGATAAATGGTCCCAGGAATACCAATCAAATGTTACCATTTTTTATCCCTTCCGTTTGGCGGCCACTTGGTTTTCAAAATGGCTGCCATTTCAACTATTTTGCTCTCTATCTGGACTTCTGAGCAACACAGAAGGCTCAAATTGGGGCCAAATACCAATGTTGTGATGTCCAAGGAACCAACAAATATCACATCCAGAAGTCGCAGATAGTCACTCTTGAATTTCAAAATGCCACAGTTAAACATATTTTGGCTCCTTTTTTTTTTTTTCTTTTTTCTATCTGCATTCTGATCAACATAGGGGCACTTCAGATCAACATAGGAGCTGGTGGTGATAAAACCCATGTTTGTGATGTCAGGGAATGCAAATCCTACATCCAAAAAATCACAGATGTTTCCTCCTAGGCGGCATCTTGAATTTCAAAATGGGCCGACATTTCTAACATATACTGTACCCAATACCTGGATTCTGAGCTACATGGGAAAGTTCCAATTGGTGACAATACCCATGTTTGTGATGTCAAGGAACACATAATTGACATCCAGAAATTGCAATTGTTTCTTTCTGGCGGCCATCTTGAATTTTCAAAAATGGCTGCCATTTTTAAAGTATACTCGCTCAATATCATCTGGACTTCTGGGCAACATAGAAAGGCTCCATTGGTGGGCAATTAATTCATGTTTGTGAGTTAAGGAAAATATATATGCATCCAGAGAGTCACAGATTGCTTCCTTCTGAAGCCATCTTTAATTTCAAAATGGCCCATATTTTTAATTATCACTGCGCCCGATATCTGACCTTATGAGCAAATAAGCTAAAATGCTCCTCCTTAATCAGATATACATCCTAATACACCAGAACCACTTAAATAATGGAATCCTAGGAGAGCCAGAGTCGGGGCTGTTTAATAAGTTTAGTATCATGTTCAATGTATTGCTGTCCATAATGTATGTTCCAGTCAATTTCAAGTATTGAAAACCAAAATCCATCCATTAGCGGCCGCATCCGAGATGTGTTCACATGTAGCGCCAAAAATTGTCCCTGTCGGTCATTAAGTTGGGATGGCAGATGGATCCTGCTGCATGGCTCGAGCAATCACATCTGTTTGGGGCATGGAACCTCCAAACTGCGATGTCGAGACTACTTGATCAATAGCAGATAACAGTGACAGGCAAATCGTGCTTGGCGGTGGTGCAACAGAAGATGGATTGGAGGGATAATCCACATGATATGTGCTCAGCCATGTGCTCACGCCAGGATATGTTTTGCCCATCATAAGAAGCCTTAGTCCATATAACAGGATACTTCTTCATTCTTCTAAAGAACAGTCAGCGTGGTTAAATTGGAGACACCAGATTGGTGTAGTTTATTGCAGCCATTCCAAGCCTTTCCTTTGCGTGACACCGAAGTCTTTCTTGCGTCGGACAACAAAGGACCCCATGCTACTTGAAGACCCTGACTCTTTGATTGGGTACCGTCTGTAGTGCAGATAGGCTTGATGATTATCTGCCTCATTGACGATCATATTCCGTCTTCTTGGCATTTGGATGTAGGCCGATTGTGTCTTCAGCATTCTCAAGTTATGTTAGTAGATCTTGTGCACCACATATCAGATCGGCTGTAGAGCTAGATCATCGGCCTAGTCAAGGTGTGAGGATGCTGCCTTGGTGACGTCTAGAACGTTTGGTGGTGAGGCCCTTGTCGTTCATGATGGCAAGACTGTTTGAGGTTTTGGGGGGGGACGTGGGGGCCTGGGGGGGGGTTTTTTTTTTTGGGCTGGCGGATGTAATCAACCACGATTACAAAGAGATAGGGAGCAAGAAAATCTCCTTGGGGATTTCCAGTAGTGGTTTTCTTAGGAACTCCTTTTGTGGGCCATCATGGTCTGCACAAAACCTGGATGGGTTATCATACATGATGCAATTGCTTTGACCGTAGCGTCGGGAACACACATAGTTGGTAAGAATATGCAGCATTACATCTCTGTTAACAATGCAAGCCTTGGAAAAGTCGTGCCCAAACAATGACCTGTCTCTTGGAACTTCTCAAAATCTTCTATGGTCCTTTGAGGGCAAGTATTGAGGTAATGTTGATATGCCTTTATGAAAAATCATCTGGTTTCGTCTGAGAATGGGATCTATGCGAGAAACGATCTGTTGAGCAGCATTGAATGCAGATCTTAGAGGCCAGTGGTGAAGGTGATCCTCTGTATTTTGGGGGTTGTTGGAGGTCACCTTTCTTTGGTGAGGAGTGATGAACGATGTTATTATAATACGGCAGGGCTTGTTTGTTTACCATGTTGATGTTGTTACAAAAATTCCAAACAGTTGATCATGAAACAGTGGATTCTTCCAGACCACTGCAGGAATGTTGAGGGACCAGGCATTTGGTGTTGTTTAGTTTCTGAAGGCCAGATCAGACGGCTCCTTTATAGTGAAAGGTCCTGAGAGGAAAAGGCATCTGCTAGTTTGTGATTGAAGAAAGGTTCATTAAGGTTAGTGTTATCTGAACTGGTTTGCCAAGTAGAGAACTAAAGTGCTGAAAACCATGTGTCGAGACACTCTTCAGTGTTCACCTTGATATTATAGGTGGGGTAGCTTCGTATCAGTCAGCTCCCTTGATCAGCCTCCCAGGCAGCAGCATGCTTGTATTTGAGATGGTAGGGTCTCAATGCTTCAGCCTTTTAACTATTAACTTTACTCCCAACACCACGGTGTAAGAATTCATCAAGTGCAGTCTAGGGCAAATCAAGGTTCTGCTTGAGCTTCTGGTGGATTTGTGGTGCTTCTTGGCTGCAGACTTCAGTTTTCTCTGGCTTTGATGACTTTGTCATTTGAGGCAAAGGCAGTAGTCTTCTTTCTTTCTAGGTAGTCTTCCAGTGCAATTTCTTTGGTGGCTGAAGTGACAGCTTCATATACGTGCGGGGTTCAATCTTTAAACTCATCAACAAGAGTGTGAACCTGTTATGTACTGCTGTATGTATACTGCTCGCAGAAGATTTGTATCTCCGACTACCTTTCTCCAGTCAATGTTTTCATGGGATCTATGATGGCAACTTATCGCTCATGCAAGAGACAATTCTATGAAGACTTAAAACTTCAGAGTTGTGTTGTTACGCGCACACTTGAGTTATTTATGCCGTTAATCCATGACCATGGAATGTAGTCCAGCTGGAGAAGTTCTCCATTTGGGCGACAGTAGGCCTGTGTCCACAGTCCACTTGCTTGATTGGATTTTTTCCCAGTAGCAAAGGCTAAACCGTTTCACCAATTCCCTCACGCACACCCCACCTCCGCCTCTGCACACGAAGAGCTCGTCCCCATGGGGGGGGCCCAAGTCTAGCACCCACAATCTCCCAGGGATGACACAGGAAGATTATGGCTGGACTGCACCGGTGGCAGTGGACAGTCCAGGTAAAAGCGAGAGACAGTTTTCATCAGGATAATAGCCAGCAAATGACTGTTTTCGGATTACCCATCAGTGTACGCTTCAGGATGCGCTCATTCAAACTTACAGTTGATAAGGCGGGCACATGACTTGGAGCCTTGGTGAGAAAATACACACCACACAACTCCTGTAGCGGATTTGTTTGTATTCTTCCAGGCGGAGGCTGTAGGCATACCATGCGATATTCTCTGTAGTAGAGGCTCGCTGTGCACAATGTGGTGTTCTTGCATGCAGATGACATCCAAGGCTTCATATACAGTTCACACTCTGACTGTTGTTGCTAGTGTCGGGACATTTATGTGATGATGTTGAAAGCAGCATTACGTTACAAAGGTGTCCATGCATCTTTTGTAAATATCAGGGTTGAACCTTCCAGAGGCTATGACAAACCCATATCAGAACTGGAGAGACAAATTTTGACTCAGGAGCACAGACTTCAAAATCCGAGCTTTAACCCTGGTGCTCAGTTGTAAACAATTCAGCTTTTCAATTAGCCTAAATAGCAGGGGCTCGCCTGGTCTCCAGCACCCTTTTCGTTTGGGGATGGTGCCCTTAGGCCTTTGCTTTCACGGTGACACTCTGCCACAACATCAATAACATCACAGACATGGGCATTGCCACCAAATGGAACGTTTTATGTTGCCAGAAGTCCAGATATTGGGGCGAAGTATATATAACACACACCAATTGGGGATCCTGATTTTGAAAATCAAGATGGCCACCTGAAGAAACAAATTCTACGACTACCTGAATGTAATATATACATGTTCCTTGCATGCCACAACATGGGTATTGCCACCAAAGGGAGCTTTTATGTGCTTAGAAATCAGATATGGGGCGAAACTATATATAAAAATGGCGGCCATTGAATGAAAGTCAAGATGGCCCCGGAAGGAAACAATCTGTGCCTGTTTGATGTAATACTTTGTGGTTCCTTGACATCACAAACATGGGTATTGCCGCCAACTTGAGTCTTCTATAGTGCTCAGAAGTCCAGATAGAGCAAAATATGTTGAAAAATGGGGGCATTTGAAAATTCAAGATATACGCCTGAAGGGAAACAATTGAGACTTTCAAGGTATTTGGTTCTTGACCATCAACAACATGGGTATTGCCACCAATTTGAACCTTAAAATTAAAAAAAGAAAAAACCTAAAAAATTAAAAATATTGTTGAAAATGGCAGCCATTTGAAATCCAAGTGGCCGCCAAACGGAAGGGAAAAAAAATTGGTAAACAATTTGAATTGGATTCCTGGGACCCGTTATCTACCATTTTAAGACCAAAAGTCCAAGTGTAGCAAAAAAAGCAACAAATGACACACTTGTCCCATACTACTATCTGTTGGCACAATATATTGTTTGAGTTTCTACTTAAATTTAAAGTGATTTTGAATTGTGTATAAGTGATGTATTATATCATTGTTGTTTTCACATTAGAATTTATCTATTTTTGTATTGCTTCTCTATGTAAGCGCACCTAGAGGTCTCTGCATTAGGCGCTATATCAAGACTGTTATATTATTATTATTATTCTTATATGAGTAAAATGTTTATATGACGGTGCCCCAGAGCCAAGGCACTGCATTATTAATTGTCCTTTAACGGACGAAAATACAAAATGACTTATTTCTTCCAGAGTAGATCGAATTGCAAGTAGTATGATTAGGCAAAAAAATGCTATCCTTAGGGCTAACGGGTCAGGGTTGATGTAAAAATTCAACCTTTAGGTAAAGTCAAGGGGATTGGACTGGGGATCACGAAAAGCCAATGGGTTGAAGTGTGGTTAATGTGTTATTGACTTTCCACATAGCATAGTTATAAATAAATTGACCGGTATTTAAGAACAAAAGAGAGTAAACTTAAGTTAGCTTGGAAAAAGAATTAGCTAAAAACCATACTTGTTGGCCTAATAGAGAATTTTTATGTAAAATTTTAAAAACAATTGTGAAAACCAAATTATTATATCATATTGGAACTTATCTGAAGTACGTATGATGGAATATCAAAGAGGTTTAATAGAAAATAATATAGAAAGGACTTTAAAGAATGTCGGTGTCTTGAATGGACATATTAGAGGACTACTGCATCATTGAAGCTCTGGGGAGTATATTCTCAAAACAAGGCAAGTTTACACTAATTGATGCCCAAAAAGCGAATCCATCATCCAATTTAATTTATAAAATGTATACTCTTACATACTTAATAAAAAAATTCCAAAGTTACAAGCCAAAAAAGATACTCAGAAACTCAGGGCTAAACACTGTCCTTCTAAAATTGGTCTTTAAAACTTAGAGGATCAAATATACATGGAGGTCAAACAGCTGTGATTTAGAGAAAACATAAACAAGTCTTGCTTGTGTGCAGGGCGTGGTAGAGAGTTCCCTGTATTAAGTGCATGGCCATGCTAAACATATCTCCGAGTATTGAAAGATCACAAGTCAGATTTGTTCTAGTGAGACAAATGGGAAGTAGAGTTTGCCATCTCACTGTTAGAAGTAGGGTAAAGTAACATAAACGTAAGCGGAGTTGAAAAATTCTAAGTGGGTTGTTAGTTTGGGATTCTGTTATAAAATAATATTCACTGAAAAAAATGTGCCCAAATTCATTAATTGGGGGTCTCGTTTTTGCAAATTTCTTCCAAACCTGTCCAACACTCCCAAATTTGTCTTTGTGATTCCAAAACCGTTGATCCTGTTTACTAGGACAAGGGACGGTCACTAGTGGCAGCACATTTTGTTTTCTTTTTAGACCTTCAATTACATATTAAGGGTGTCATGGTATGATCAGTTTGCTTGTTGAGAGCTCACTCACAACTCTTTCGAGTAGTATTTTGCTTTTTATTTGGTGAAAATCGGAATTGAGTTCAACTGTTATGGTTGATCAGAGCGTACAGCATCACACAGAGAAAGATGATTTCTTATGTTACATTGTTTTTAAAGCAGCTACATTTACTTTGTTGTCCATTGTTTTTCAAGCAGCAATATTCAAGAGAATTACAAAATAATTGATTTTTGGGTAAAAGTGACCATTTACAGATTATTTTAAATTAAAAAAAATACAATTATTAATAGAGTTAATAAATTTTAGAATTAAAAATAAAATTGCAATAAATAATTAATAACTGATTAATTAAAACTTAAACGCTTTGGGACCTTTATTGGCTTATATATTTTTGCCATTTTTCAGGGGTTGCAAGTTTGCCCCCCCCTCACACTTATCTCAAAAACGGTGTAACCTATTGACTTCAAATTTGGCACAAAACTTATTTATTGTACACACTGTGATCGTATGAGAGGATTTGTAGTGAACCTTTTAGTTTTTGAGTTACATTGATTTTTGTATACCACCTGAAGCGAAAATGGCAGGAAAAGTTTGAACGGTTGCCATGGCAACACAGAATATAATTTTGGTAAACGCTTTCAGAGGATTGCAGATCCTGGTCAAAGTCTTTGTTTAAGAAACAAACTAAGTTCAAATAACTTTTTATTTTTTAGATAAATGGGGGGGGGGCAAAACTGTCATTTTGAATTTCTGATTTTCTTGGTGCTGTGACCTAATATTGTATGAAAATGATGCCATGTCCCCCTTAATCCACGCAAACCTTAACCATAACTCCTTACTGACGAGTGTACACTTTTTCTGTGGATTTCTGCATTTATGGTACTGTTTATGTCCATATTTTGTTAGGAAAACTCCAGTACAAATCTGTCAGAAAGTCTTAATTTGGGGCCTGGGTGTATTTTTTTTTACTAGAAATGTGCTGAAAATTTGTCATTAAGGCAACAAAAATGCCCAGTGGCCCCAGTCACCAATCAATTTGAAATAAACTGGAACAAGTTTTAGTTGTTACCCTCAACTTTGTGAAAGCCTTTGGCTATTCACCCACTCACATGCAAGCACAATTTGCCTCAAAAGTAGTTTTGGTGACATAGTACCTTTTTACTGAAGCGTAATGTCTCTATGAGGGATGTGCCTGATCTGTTAGAATTGGATGACATTTTCCTGTTGGATGTTGTAGTTTCATTCTGTCAACAAATGTATTTATTGCCAGATGTTGCATGTACAACTTTATTGCAGGAACATCTGTTTTTTGGTGGTGCTATTTGTTGTGATGAACTACTTGAGTAGCTTTGAACTGATTGTATAATGCCTTTCTCTCCCAATATTTGCAGTTTATGGAATGTTGTAGAATAGGAAGAGATCTGTTGAGGTTATTACAGAATGTGGCCAGGATTCCAGAATTTGAGCAGCTCTGGAAAGACATACTTCACAAACCACAATCAATCAACCCACAATTTGGAGGTAAGTTGTCTTGCCAGAATAGCCAATCATTTTGAGTTTAAAAAAGTCAAAGTTAATTTGCTGTGTTTGTAGTTTTTGATTAAGTTTATGGATAAATAGGGAATCACATCATGTAAGCAACTGTATTATTGGTATAATGCAAGAGTCTAAGAATCAAACCTTAAATGGCCATATTTGTAGCCATGTTGGAAGTTACGTTTTGTGTCAAATATCCAAGCTACCATGTAAAAAAATGTAGATCATGAAAAGGCTATAGATTTATTGCCGGGGTGAGTTTTGGTGCTAGTCATTTTCACATCTTTAAGATTTCTGTGACCTGAAACACAAACTTTTTGGTCACATTCTAACAAATTGACTTCACTCAAATATTGATAACATTCCCAGATAGGATTTGATATAGAATTACGATCCAGTTAACATTTCTACCTTGTATGTATTTAATATTTTTTTATTCAAAAAAATGTAGTGCTGTATTATTCTGAAGTTAACATTGCTAACATTATTTCAGGAAGGACCTGTTTCCATCTTAGGCAATAGTAGGCCGACTGTTTGATTGAGCACTTCCTGACTTGAATGGATGTATTTTAAACTAGAGACCTAATTGGAAAGGAACTGGATAAAAGACGGCCTAAAAATCTCTGTATTTCCCACCCAAGCAAGGAAGGAGATAATCAATGAGGTGCTCTGCTAATGTTAATGATGGAAATGGTTCATTCTTGGAAATGTTATACATGAGGTGGTTTATATTACCTTCTCAGTTCTGCAGTCTTAGGCTGGTAGTCTGAAAGGGAGTCTAACTTTAATCCCGGTTTTAAACCAGAGTTAGTCCTACATGAGTGGACCTTTTTTCCTTCCAACATACTCTAAAAATGTCCTGTAAAGGGTGAGAAAATTCCTCACGGATGGGCCGTAACGGCCCATCCGTGAGGAATTTTCTCACCCATTACATTTAACTTTCACGGTATGTTGAAAGGGAAAAAGGTCCACTCATGTAGGACTAACCCTGGTTTAAACCCAGGTTTAAAGTTAGACTCCTTTCAGAATACCAGCCTTTGTGTTTTTTAGTTTGAGTCTTTTACCCATATACTGTCACTGGTACACATTGATCTGAGTTGCAGCTGAACCTATTATTTTAAAGATTTCTGGCCTGAGTAATTATCATTATGAGCCCATTAATGATTGTTGGTTTCTTGTTTTTCACAGGTGTTCCCCAGCTTATGGGCCAGAGGACATCTCCCAAGTATTTAGCCTGTCGTCTAACTCCAGACATGGAGAAGAAAATTATATTCCTCACATCAAAGGTTAGCAAAAGAAAATGTTTTGGCCCTCTCTTAATGACAGTGTACATTGATGATTAATGTAGGCAAGGCATTTTAAGAGCTTTTTTTTTCAAAAGTTGCTTTCAACATCTAATATGGGTTAATGTTATAAATTGTTCTTTCATGCTTTAAATAAATAAATGTCGACATTTATACAGCGCCTTTCACAATGTATCAAAGCGCTTTTACATTTATTCCACTGCCACTAGAATATGTCAGCTGCCTTACAAATGCCCAAGGCATACTCATACCTTTGGGCGGCACTCAATGGACAATATTCCTAACAGCTCCCCATTTGGCACCTGGGTGGAGAGAGGCAAGGGAGGTAAAGTGCCTTGCCCAAGTGCACAACACATGGCCTCAGCGGGACTTGAACCCAGGACCTTTGGATCATAAGGCAGTCGTGGTATCCATTGGACCACATGTGCCCTCACATGTGCTAATGTGTTTTGCTAATGATATGATGGAATAATGGGATTTTAAAGGAAGCACACCATGTAAATAGTATGCAACTAGTTTTAATGAAATTTCTAAACAGCAAATACTGGTAGGTGAAATTTCATGATGAGTTTATAATATAATTTTCTGTTTTGCAGGTAAAATTTGGGCAGCAAAAGAGGTATCAGGACTGGTTTCAAAAACAGGTAAGTTTCAAATATCTTGGATTACTTGAATGAATGAATGAATGAATGGTTGATTGATCGATTGCAAATGAGTTATTTAGCAAGAAGGAAGTATTTGTTCAGGAACACCTTCTCCTATAAGCCTTTCATAGTTCCAAATGCGCATGCCCAACTCTTTGGCAAGTAGAATGGTATACTTCCGATGCGTGGCAATCCTTGACAACTTGAATGGCGTCCCCCATGGGTAGATGATTGTGTGCACATGCACAGCTTCTATGTCACTGTGTTGGTGAAGAACCACTGCAAGCTTGTGGCCAGGAATTCTAGAAATGCTAGTATGATTTACAGTTGCATGCATCTTTGCTCATATTCAAGTTATTCACTTCACTGATCACATCTGCTCCGACCTGGCTCAAACACTGCACTTTCCATACTCGCTCCTGAACCGTAGTACACACCCCATTTCTATTTCTACTTAACCACCCTAAGTCTGCTAAGCATAACCTCCACATTGTATTTAACATGTTGTCATTAACGGATGTGGAGTTATTGCAAAAACCCATGGAATACCTTTCCTTCCCCTTTTACCACCACCAAAATCACTTTGTCAATCTCAAAATCCCTCTAAATGTACGGTATATCCCTGTTTTCACTATCAAGCACAACTTGAGATCCTATATAATGCGATGACATTTGTGAAAAACTTCAAAGAATTAGAAATTAAAAATTTTTGAAGAAAAATTGTGACTACAATCAATTCTATTTCTGCGTGAGAAGGTTGTTTCTCCGGAAATGAATGATTTCTACTGTTTTTAGACAAATTTTTTTGGAGGATTAACTTCTTTCAAAAAGGTACTTTAATATTATCTAAGGAACGTAATATCAACTCGTTTCTAAATTGCTTTTGATATTTTGTAACGTCTTGCAGTCTGGCAAAGTTGGCTCTTGAAATGGCCTGCTCAGCTGGTAACTGGGGAAAGGTATTCCATTGTGTTTTGCATAACTCCACATCTGTTCAATGACAACTGTTTTTTTTATTGTTAAAGACATAATTTGGGATGTTAATGCTTAGCATACGGCTAACACCCAACTTGTGCGCATGGGTGTCTGATTTATATCAAGCAGATAATCCAGACAGATGTATCTCTGTCTGTCAGTGGGAGTAGAATAAGGTAATGTACAGCTCAAACATGGCTTGCAGCATACAGTGTAATTCTATTTCTTGCCAATAGATTGCCAAGTGTTTTTGCTTCCTCCTAATAAAACATACGGTTTTTTTTTTAACTCAGTACCTGTCACTCCAGAAAGCCAATCGTTCCGGTGTGACTTTATTCTCTAACATCTGCTGCGTTGTACCCCCTCTAAGAAGTGCTGTGTTCTGACATCATTCAAAATGGGCCGTCATTGGGTTTGGCTACTCACAACATGCACGGTAAGTTGGCTAATATACTGACTGTACTCATTTTTTGCTAGTAGTATGAAGTGACTTTATTGCTTTTACACAGTTGTCTTGCATGTTTATTATGCAAGCTTATTATGCAGTTGGTCAGTCGATTTTAAAAAATTTTAGATCACTTCACAATCTACTTACCGTATATCCTCTATTCTATTACCTCTGCTGCCCATTAATTGAAAATGCTGCATTCCGATTTTCTGGTTGAAAGCAATCAGTTTTCCTCCCTACTATAGGATATATTAGTTCCCTGTCATGATCGTTAAGATCAGAGTGGTAGCACAGCATTCAATGGAAGATTGGCCATGAGTATTTGGTGTGAACACTCAATCCATATTGAGAAACTAATTCAATCAGTCGACTTAGATTTACATCAATGAGATTTGGGGCTATGTGTATCCAGTGTGTAATACTGCTGTGTGTGCTGATGACTGTCTGTAAACCACATTATAGATTTGGGATAAAAACAAAATTGTTCCCATAAAAATGGGCTGAATATCATCCAAAACACACCGATCAGAAAAATGCAAAGTCCATGTCAGTCCCTGCATTACTTACTGAGATAGTAGTTCCTTTCTCGACTGTAGCCCTGTTTGTGCTAGAGAAATTTCAGTTGTTATTTGCAGAGCTCTGAAAGTGCAACCAGCAGTGCAACATCTCATTCTTACCTCATACTCTTCGTCTTTTCGCCATGCCCTTCGGGGCCAGAATCTTCCACTTGCTATGTTTTTCTGCACACCGAAAAACCAGGCTACTGAACCCTTCGTCACGGCAGGCGCACTTATCCGTCCTTTCCAAGATCAACT
>JAMKCH010017971.1:0-22917 GCA_023653785.1 Ophioderma brevispina
CGCGTTATAGAGTATTGCTTTTCGCAGGTATAGTTTACTAGAGAATTACCAACACAACTGTGCAAAAATCTCCAATTTTGGAAATTGGGCCGCTCTCAAAACAATGTGCCATTATTGTTTTAATGGGTTTAATGAGTCATCTGTAGTATTAGTAAACAACACCTTTGTTGTGTTTTTCCTGAAACTTTCATTTATCACCCACTGGAGTCCTTTTTAAGGCCAGCATCTGAATGATTTTCGGATTTCCCTATTCCTATTCATTTTGTACTAAACACTTTTTATCCTCATATTTGCTTCCTTAAACACTTTTAATTTTTTAATTTTTAAATCATGCAATTAGATTTCAAAGGAAGGAAAGATCGCCGTGGTGGAAGACACTTGAGGCATAAAATCGGTCCTCTTTACATCGGGATGATCATGCTCATGAGTTTACTCAGGTGTATCTCCTTGAAAACAAAACCCCATGGTATCGACCGTAATTCAATAGCCAGCATGTGGTGGACAAATAGACGCATTCCATACTACAATACATTCACCTGTCATGGATCCTGTGCAATCGCTAAACATGGATATATTGACAGGTGACTGTATTGTAGTCCGGGAATGTGTCAGTCTTGTCCACCAACATGGCTGGTGACTGACGTCATATTGAAATACGGTCTATAGGTAAGGTGACATCAATGTTTACAAAGCACAATTTAGCACCTGGTCTACTGACATGTTAGAGTGCGAAGAATATGCCCACATACAGTACAGCATTCAATAGCCTATCATGCCTGATTGAGCGGCGATTTTAAAAGCAAAGCCCTGCAGGTTTTGCTCACGCAAACTGCCGGCAGTGCTTTGTTCGTTTCCTGCGTGTGAGACGGAGGTCACACACACAACAAAAATGTCAACCGACTCAACAGATCATTCTATACTGAATCTCTTACCAATCTAAAACGGGAAAACGCAGGGCTAATGCTGAAATTTTCAAGTATTAATTATGCGGAGACAAAGGAACTAATTTCAAGAGCAACGCAATCACAAGTTGTCCAGGGGTTCGTCCGCGAAACTTGAATCGAAAGTATATACTACTTTGCTAAGCGCTTGTGTACGATTTCTACAAGTTTGTGACTTACGTGCGGTCGCGAACAATGGACGTTAGACAGTCTTAGGAATACCTTTTCGCATAAGTTAGGATCATTATTACGTGTCTTTTTTTTGGGTGCATTCGTGGGTTGCATAGGCGAGTGCGTGTTGAATGCCGTTCTAGGATATCGATTAATGGATTTTAGAAGATTACAGTGTGGTTTGTGGTTAGTGCAGACTTATAGGACGGGTTCAGTACTCGCTATACCCTCGCATATTAGAATTCCTCCTGGTGTGAGAACCGCGTTCAATTGGCTTATAATTAGCTGTGTACTTTCGATCTAGTATTAGATATGCCTGCCCCAGCACAAGAAACTGGCTTCAGAACCAAAGAGGGCAGCTATTTTTTCCTCATTAGGGGTCATTCTTATAGGTTGGAAAGACAAACAAATATTTTTTTTGTAAAAAATGAAATGAATATCAGTCATATCCACAACAAAATCAAAAGTACATGAAATATTACAGGCCAGGTAAATTCCTGCAGCCAGCAGGAAAAGGTCTGTTAAGCCAGCGAAGCCAAGACATACATTACTAGCGAAGACTTGCACTGATTTTTTAAAGAATTCGAAAACTCGGAACGAGTCACTAGCTGACGATGAAATTGGTGGCACTTTTTTAAGGTTGACTCAAATATTTTTAAAAAAAAAAATATTTTTGTTTGTGTATTAATTATATCTAAAATCCTCAATAATTCACTTCCACCACAAGACATTTGAGATGAACGTGGTGATTAGTAAATATTTATATGTGTAGTATAACAGTACATAGGATAGGCCTACTGCATAACAAAAATTTCGGATATGGGGGAAAATTTTATTACATAATGAGATTTTCTATAATGGGGACATCGCCTGAGCTTAGCAATTTCACCCAGTGATTAGTATATGCATGGACAAGCATTTTGTACATGGAAAAATTAGGATTTGTTTAAAATTAGACGCCATTCTCGGGAAATCTCTGGTCAGCCTTTAAGTAACTAGATTAGAGGTTATTCATATCTGTATACCTCTTTCTTTCTTTATTTTTACTCTTTCTTTCTTTCTTTTCTCTCTTTTTTGTTTCTCTCTTGCGTTCCATCTTTCTTGCAATTATTTTGTATGTGCGTGACATGGATAGATGGTCCACACCTGTGTGGAAAGGAATGACAAGCTTACAGAAAACAATGATTTTTGATTCTACTTAACATGTTTTAATCTGTTTTTGGTAACTTAATGTAGACATGCACCGATTTTTGCTTCAATTGCGCAATTAAAATGATTATTCCGCCAACTGGACTGTATATGAATAATTGACAATATCATTGAAAGATAGATCTGCGAGTTGGCGTATTTATATATATCTTATTAGTTCAGGACTGCCTCTCTCTTCATTTTCTGGAACTATAAATGATGTTACCATGATAGATTGCTAACAAGATGGATGGAAAGGGAACAGCGAACCGTTTGTTCATCATTCCCACGCTCTACGATTGTGCTACGTTTACTCATGACGCACACGTAGTTTTTATCGTAATCGGCTACTCGTAGGCACACGTCGCCTACGTTTTTTCAAGTTTCACGAACGCGTAAAAATCTTAGTAGTAACTTAGGTCGCAACTAGGGCTACGTTAGTCTTACGACTGCTTTCCCGAACGAACCCCTGGACACTGCCAAGTGTGCATACGACGCCATGCAAACGCCGAATGCAACACTCGGTCTTGGCTGACTGTAAGCTCCAAGATCACACCTCGTCTGCCTCCAAAAGACTTTCCAATCAGTTCAGCACTTTCCTTTAATGAAAAAAATTTAATACCAAAATCCGGATGGCTTGATTTGTTACACTACTCTAAACAGAATACCAATCTGGAACCAGAACGTTTCTCCCAGTCTCTCGAATTGACAAATTCGGATGTTTCAATGCTGATAAAATCTTGCTATCGATAAGTGTTCTGGTGTGGAGGCATGTCCTCATTTACACTCCCTAACAACCTTTTACCAAGGACATCCTACCTGAAGTTGTTACCTTTTATCACTAGAATTGTCAAATTCTGTGCAGAGTGTATTTTCCTTGTTTGTTCTTAAATTACCTCTTTTTCTGGAAGAAGTCAACTCTCAGCGTGGATGGACATGAAGTGTCCGCCCTTTGTCAAACCTTCCTTTGGTCGGCAAAGTTATCGAACACTCTGCGCAATTTCAGGCATCATGAGAAACAATAGTACATGAATCAGTCGGCAAATCGTTGCTCTTACAGTTCTACAACAGAGCCACTAGTCAAAGTAAATAATGATTTCCTTGAAACTATAGATGAGTATAGAGTTAGGGTGACATGTGATGTCAATGCCTGGCAACGAACAAAGCACTGCTGCGGTACAGTATGCATGAGCACCTGAAGGGCTTGGTGCTTTTAAAATTCGCGCGTTAATCAGGCGTGATAAGCTTTGCATTATTGTAACTGTTGGGCATTTCTTCGCGCCTGTAACGGTCAGTAGACCATGCTAACTTGTGTTTTAAACATTGATGTCACTCATCTATAGAGAAGCTTTGGTTTAGGGCATTTGCACAGTGGCGGATCATGCCCGCTTTGGTAATTAAAAGGCAGTATGTGTTACTGCACTGTTCACACTTATTCACTTGCTAGTCCGGATGCGCATTTCCCTGAATTTTTTGCTCTACTTGAATGTTTACTATAGTTTTTGTTCCAAAAGTCTAATCTTTAGACCATCTAGTTGAAGAATCAACTGCTGACAGTCTATCAGCATTGAGCGTTTTGAGATATTTAGCGGAAACACAATGGCGCGCCAAAGTAACCCATTTTTTCAATGAAAATATTCAACTCTTTTTAAATGATCTATGGCCCTACAAATATTGTTTGTTGATGCCAAGATTTATACAAACCGTAGTTTCTAGTAGACATTTAGGTCTCAATTTAATCATTTTCATGTTATTTTACATTCAGTTGTTTAATTAAAGATGGCGTCTTACTCATAAATGTAACAACCCATGTTAAAACTGTTTACAGGTGCTTCAAACGTACGAGAGACTGTCATTAGATTTGGCAGGCAGTTTGCAAATAAATATAATATAACAATCTTGATATAGGGCCTAATGCAGAGGCCTCTAGGCGCATCACAAAGAAAAAAGAGCAAGTATGCTATTATTAAAATAGCAGATACAAAAGCAATAGCTAAAATTCTAATGGTAAAAACAAACTATGATATACATCAATTCATAACACACTTTCAGAATAACTTAAGGATAAATAATTTAAGTAGATATTAACACTTGTATATATGTGTGAGGCCAAGAAGATAAAGAGGCGCCCACCCATTTGTCTCCCCGTACTAATAATATATGGGGATCACCAGCTGCGAGGATCTGTAATGTTATGTCCAGCCACACCGACCTCAGAAGTCTTGATCAGAATCATCCGACATGCAACCGTTCACTAATTCACACTTCACAGCCATGTGTTATGGACAAAAAGGCACAATGACAGTGCTGAACAAAAATATAGTACCAACTATAACTGGAAGGCCAGGATCAACATAGTCCTGAATTATCATGACTAATAGTCTTTTGAGAGCACGTGTGGCGCAAGTATAAAGCGCAGGACTCATGCTCCTAAGTTCGTGAGTTTTCCCGAGCCCCGTAAGTCACGTTTTTTGGGTCCCTGGCAGATACTTATCCTCAATTATGCCTCGGTTCACCCCCAGCGAAATATGGGGAGCTGTTAGGGGGGAATATTACATCTAAGTATGGATAGGTTTGAGCGTCCGTAAAGCAGCCCACCTAGATGAAATGAGTGTGTGATGAGTTTCTATTAACACGAATAAATTAAAAGCTCTTTGATACTGAAAAAATGGTGATAAGCGCTATATAAATCTGCACATTTATTTACTTTTTAACTTTGCATAGTTGTCCGTTATCGTTATCTATTGTTAACGCAGTTTTGTCGTGAAGAAAAAAAGTTCTTTTTTTTTGTTTTTTGTTTAAAAACGGAAGCAAAACTCAAGGTGACATTGTACAAAATAAGAACACAACACTTAGATATACCCAAAATTTGTTCTAAGACGCCATCAAGTCCAGCACTCACCGCCCTTCACTCCGCAGATGATCTATTGCTTACAGTCGATCTTTATATGTGGCCCAAGATTTACTAACATCATTTGAGAATGCTGCATCTAAATGCATACATCTAAATGCCCAAAGAATACGAATATGGCCGTCAATGAGAAGATAATCATCAACCTGCACTACATACGGTACCGCCAACTCAAGGAGCAGGGACTTCAAGTAACTGATGACCTATGTTGCCGAAAGCAAGAAAATACTTCCTGTCACACAAATGACAAGCTTGGATGCCTGCAATAAACACACACTTATGGTAATCTGCTATCCATTTAACCACGGCTGACGTTCTTTTAGTAGGCCTGTGTGAGATTATCCTGTTATATGGATCTGGAGACTGGCACCATGAAGAGCTAGAGCTACTGGATAAACTGGATGGCACCTACCACAGGCTTTATGCGATTTACAACATATCATGGCATGATCACATGAACAAGCACAGATCGTCATGTGATTGCAACAAAGTAGTAAATCGCATATTTGTCATTTTGCAGAAAAGGATGTTTTTGTGTTCAAATTCCTTTGGTTTCTATTGCTTTTATGTCTTCTGTCCTTGATAAAAATGTTTGCACTTTTTGATAAATTGAGGCTAGCACTGTAGCTTAAATTGTGTATTTTTATTTGCTTTTACACGATCAAGCAAAATCAATTTTCACCCAACATGTCGCAGTTACGAACTTGTTGCATTCATCACACGACGAGATAATGAGAATATCCCTTCCAATTTTCATCTGGCTTCAATCATTAGTCGCAAGTAGGAGGTACCCATGCCCAAACAGGGGTCGTCGCCCTTTAACTACATTTATTGTGTGATGCTTGAGAACATCCAGCAGGATCCATCTGACATCCCCAACTTAATGACGGACGGGAACATTTGGCATCATGTGGACAACACTTGGTTGCGACAAGCAGCTAAATAGATAGATAGGCAAACACCCAGACATATCTTATTTATATCTTTCCAAGCTAGACCAGCTTGTGTTAACTCCCAACCTGAAATTTTTTAGGAAGAATTACAAAGCTCCAACTGCATAACTACGTCCAATCTTCGATGTTTTCAACAATATGCAAAAAAGATATCCAGAATAGAGGCTATCATGATTGATTGCCAGAGGAGGAGTATCAAGCGCAATGCATTAACCCACTCAAACACTGAAGAGCAGTTGGAACAACTACTCTCTTCCACCGCATGTTTCCTTTTTCAGGGGACTATCCCGAACTACTTTATACCAACGGATGCCTAAAACTCCCGAGTATTCTCATCTCTGACGGTGTCTACGATCTCATTACCTCGCAGTTGAGATCCCAAATTTCTAACTTGTCCAGCCATCAGTATAATTAACTTCAACTGTGCATATCTCATCTGTGACTGGTCATTCTTGGGTACATTCCTGCTACTACTCAAAATAGGGGTCTTTGGGTGACAGTGGTAAAATTTGCAAAAAAAAAAAAAGGCGATCTCTAAGTTGAAAGTTCAACAATATGAGTATCTGTGTGTGGACAACAATGCTGAAAATTGGGGTCTAAACGCCTTACATAGCGTCACCTCCAAGTGGGGAGTGATCCCTGGTGCTAATCTCACGATATTATCCACATGACATCATGGCCTTTCAAATATATAAAACGATGGCATGTATGTACTTCGTGTTTTCTATTAACCAAACAGATCATATTCTCATATCAATGACCAAGTTTAATGCTAATTGACCCATAAATGTGAAGAATTATCATTTTTTGAATTACCAGCAATTCTCTGAATTGGCATTGTTTTTTATGGCCCAACAAACGGTTCAAATTACATTACTAATAAATATGAAAAGGTTATGGTATCTAGAAATCCACTAACATTGTTTGCCAAAATTGCTGACATTAGATCGAAAATGGGTACAAGATGGTTTGAAGTCCTTTTACAGTGAAAAACAATCGGTTGTCATTAAACAATTAATGACCAGTGACAAATTGTAACTTGGTGACTAGATGATTATCCACAGAGTTTTTTTCATATAAAACAAATTGAGGGAGGGCTCCTCATTAACGGACTCATACCAACAACCCCGGTCAGGAAAAAAATTCTCATGAAACGACTCTACCAAAATAAACCTGGTCAAGGAAAACACTTCATATGAACAACCACATCAAAACACACATCAAAATGAATGGTCAGGGATGGTTCTAATTTAAGGACTCACACCAAAAGAAACCGTGGGCTCGAGAGGCTTTGAATTAAGACTACTCATATACCAACAAAAGCCTGGTCCAGTAGAACCTTTCATGAAATTACTTACACAAAAAAATAAACCCTGGTCAGAGAAAAATGCTTCTCATAAGAATTATTACTCGTCCAAAGGAAAAGAAGCCGGTCAGGAAGACTTCTTCATAAAAAGTACTCCTACCAAAGGAAAAAGAAACCTGGCCAGTAAAAATTTCCTCATGAAGATGAGCATTGCATGATATGTAAACATTTACATGACCAGAACCCAACGAGAAGTGCTAGCCTTGAGAAAAAAACCCAAAACTTAACCAGTATAGGTCACAAAGTTTGCTATTTTGTCGGCCACTTATACTTTTTTGTTTAGATATCTGGATATTTACCAGCCTTTAAAGAAAAAAATCTATACGTATGGGCACATTCCAAACTTGAAATATTATTATTTGTTTTTTCAGCAGTCTGGTTTCATGAGTACCGTCCCTGATAAAAAGAAATCGGTTAAATTTAAACGTGATGCTTTGATCTGTGGCGCCATGTATTTGGTCGCCATCCTATGAAATATATTCTGTGAAAAATACAACTCATAGGCTTGTCCCTTTAAGTGGCCATCCATAACATGATTACATTTGCCAGGCATATACTACGGCAACCGACGGCAAAACAAATCTATGTTGGTGTATTCACAAACATGTGGTTATTTTGGCGGCCATTTTGTTGTTGGGTCACAATCTTGATATTTAACCATCTTGAAATTTTTAATATAGCTTGTGTCTTTTATCATCCCATTAATATACCATAAATATTGTTTTCCTCTGATTTACTAAGAAAAACACAACAACCGTCTTGTTAAAATTTGGCCTAAAATATTGCAATTTTGGCGGCCATTGTGTTTTTTACGGAATATTCTAAATTGTCTCAATGCTGATTGACTGTCAGCAGTTGATTCTTATAATGTGGTCTAAGGAAGCCAAATCCCCAAAAACTAACTAAGTAATATTTCTAAGTAAACTGGCCTGGCATCCGGACGATTCTTATCTTTGGCAATTGAAAAACGTCAGACCCACGGCGAACACTGGACTGTGGCCCTTCCACAAGGCCTGAGGTAGTTCTTTTTAAATCACTCACTACAATGGGATTTTAATCGTCTTTAGGAAGCTCGTGATCTTGTTGCGTTTTTGATGATCATCTGACGATGACTAGCCATGTAAATAGCCGTTGTCGAAGTGCCCTTTCGCTATTAAAAATATTGCCAAGCTACTAGATACGGGATGAAGACAATACCGAGAAATTAGTTCATGCACTTACAAATGGACAATTTGCCAATGATTCTTGCAGGCCTCCCTTCCACGGATCTTTAAACCTGTCACGAGTCCAGAATCGGCAGCAAGGATTGTCAACTTGTTTCAGTAAAGGTAGATCGTATTTCCTCTGGTTCGCGATAGGATTGTGTACTTATTGTGTGCTCTTAGACATCCATGCCGGGGGGTACTCGACCCAAAATTGGGTACGGGTGTGCGTCCTCCGGGTAAAAAAAATCGACCCTGTTTTATAGTTACCACATTATACAAAAAGAGTTGGGAAACCCATTTATATGTTGTTCGAAATTTCGCTCCATTACTATAGTTGCTTTGAAATTTCGCACCACTTTATCTGCCATTTTCATGACTTTACCAAAAATAAAAATCAACCATTTTCATTGTGATTTAGCGCAAATCGAAAATCGACACATTTTCATTCTAGTAAAAGCGACCAGAAATTGAAAATTGACCCATTATAAAGTAGCAATGACCTCAAAAATTGACCCAGTCTTTATAGTAGCCTGGTGGAAAACACGACCCATTGTTATAGTAAGGCGTGAAATGTGACCCATATCGATCGGGCGGCACATATTGTAACCCTACCCTTTGTCCACTGGTACCCCCCCCCCCCCCCCGTGCATCCATGATCTGTGTGTGGTATCGCTCGACGGACCTAGTGGTTTGTATATAACTATAGAACACTGTCATTTTTCTTCTTTTTCTGACACTCTCAGTTAAAAAATAATTTATGAGAATTCTACAGATTAACGGTCACTTTTAAGCTATTCCTGAAAATTTAAAATATTTGATATTTGGATCACGATAGTGTCGTTATAAGAAAGGCGAATTCACCTTTTGGTATGCTAGAAGGCGGCCTTACGGCGGATTTTGTTATACAGTTTTTCTGGTAGATTGCGCTTTATTCCGGTAATTAATAACACGTGTATGAAACTTAGTTTAACGCCAATTTAGCAAATTTCCTATGGCCTATCCCGTTGACAACATCATTATTGACTCCTGCATATGTATTTTTCGGTTATTCAACATAAGCGTGATTAATTACTATTACTATTATTCTTATTATTATTATCCTGTCGTATTCTACCTTACCTAATGCGCACGCTCACTGGGCAGATTAAAACAACCATATTCCAGTTATTTTAAACGTATGTACTGTGGAATCGCACCAGATCCCTCTTTCTTATTCGCCGTAAGCACTTAAAATACAATACCATTTGACATTCAACAATGATGTAAGTATCACATGACGTACTTCCTTCCCCAAAATGTTCCTTTTGTTCACAATTAGCCATTAATATGTTAAACCTCGATATGTCATCTCATATTTTCAATAAAACACGGGGCAACTCCTCGGTGAAAATACAAAAGGACCAAAGGCGCTACAAGCATCAATCTAGAATTCCTCAAACGTATAACATAGTAATCTCTTGCAATTTAAAGCATAGCCTCATTAATACGATTATGTTCTTCATCAAATTCGCTTGTGTCAACGTCCTACGTTGGTTATGGTCAAAGTCATTTAATTACTTGTCTTAAACCTTTCATTAATAAAATATATCGAACTGATGGACATTTTTAATACTGTTTGGATCTTTGAAACCCTATTATTACGGATGATGTTAAAGTACAAGATCAAATATTCTCAGTATTTTAGACGTCTCTCGTCACGTCAGTCATACAGTCTCAGTCAAAAATGTTAGAGTAATGATAGCACTGATGCACAATTTGCAGTAGTAGCCTACACCAACTTATTCTTTGACTAAATAGATGGCGCTGTAACCTCCTGATTTACGAATTATGACTGCGAGAACCTTCTTTCAATTGACAGTTGCCTTGATTTTGTGTCTCTCAAATAATCGGAGCCCCTTGATCTGTAGAAAATCATATAGACCTTTTTTTACGAGCAAAAAGGGATATTTTTTCATGGCCGTGTGTGTTTTATACCTCAAGGAAAACCAGTATGTTTATGGAGCGTTTACAAACACTTGCAACAGGGGTGGTGAAAAAAACAATCAAAATTTTCAGGGACCCTCCCCTTTTTTAATCTAAAACAAATCTGAGCCCCCTTTATCCGTGAAAAATATACGTCAACCCAACAGAAAATCATATAGACTTTTCACGAGCAAAAAGGCCGATTTCTTTTTTCATGGTCGTGGGCCCCACCTTTGAAGGGTCAAAAACTTTCAGGTCCTCCAGTTAGCGTCGCAAAGCGACACAATGTCGCACTTTAGTGAAACATCAGAAGCGAAGAAATTGGGGGGGTGGGCTGTCCGCAGCTGCTGACACTATTCTATCTAACGGCCGCAGCCGAGATGCTGTTCACCATGTAGCGCCAAATGTCCCTGTTTGTCATTAAGTTGGGGATGTCAGATGGATCCTGCTGGATGTCTCGAGCAATCACATCAATGTAGTTAAAGGGGCGACGACCCCTGTTTTGGCATGGTAACTTCCAACATGTGACGTCTGAGATTACTTGATCAATCCCACGATGACAGTGACCGGCAAATCGTGCACGGCGTTTGGCAACAGAAGAAGAAATTGGAGGGATATCTCCATATATCTGTGCTTTGGTCTTGTGCTCACGCCAGGATATGTTTTGTACTCGCATTTTGTTTTGTGCTGCTGACACTGCTGACTCTTAAATCCGCCACTGCTTACACCTCCGTAACCTTACGTTGTAGGTAGTACAAACTATACCTGTTTAATCCTCGTGACAAGACGAACACTTTGGTTACCTTTTTAAAGCAATCCATTTTTTTTTTATTTCTGACCCCTGTATTATGAATTTCCCCCTCCTGGATTTTGCAATGCCTCTAATACTATAAGAATGTTTTTGAAGGAGAATATCATGATTTAGGGTATCAAAGGCCTTGCTAAGATCGAGATAGACTATGTAGGTTGGTGTCTAAATCACTGGTAATTCTGCAGTAGAGGTCATTAATGGCCATTGATCTGTCAGGTCTGAAACAATATTGATTAGGACTGAGAATACCATTTTTGGTTATGAATTGCTACAATTGCTGAAAATCTGATAATTACCCGATTTAAAAATTGGGTTTACTTTAGCAAAATTTAAGGATAATGGAACGATACCGATGAGAAGCGATCTATTAAATATGTGGGGGAGGATAAGAGCAATCTCTTGGATATTGTTTCAAGTACGGTACTTTACTACTAATGTTGTCAAAGCCACAACTATTGCTAAATTATTTCATCTGATGTAGTTGGTTTTAAGAAAATACTATTATGCTGGTTCATAGAGTTAATTTGGGGAACATAGTCAATGTTGTATGTAGATCACACTTCTATTTATATTCTTTATTATTTTATGTTTTGTTACAGAGTTACATAATTATTTAATATTGTAATTATTTTCTGTACTGGGTGCCTCCTTATTCACGCATTGCGTACTAGAAGGCACCCCATCTAGTTATTTTAGGCCAATTCTATCTATCTAGAGATCTCAGTCGAGATGATGTTCACCATGTAGCGACAAAAGTCCCTGTCCGTCATTAAGTTGTGGATGTCAGATGGGTCCTGCTGGATGTCTCGAAAAATCACATCAATGTAGTTAAAGGGCGACGACCCCAATTTGGGCATGGTAACCTCCAACATGTGACGTCTATGACGTCTGAGATTACTTGATCAATCGCACGATCAGATGACAGTGACCAGCAAACCGTGCTTGACGCTGGGCAACAGAAGATGAAATTGGAGGTATATCTCCATGCATCTGTACTTTTGTCATGTGTACACGCCAGGATAATTGAACGCACATATGAAGCCTGCTGTAGGTTTTTAGTAATGCTGAGTATTACAACATTCTGAGACGAAGTATCCCGTATATGCTCCTCCGACTGCGTGAAGTGTCTAATTGACTACATGGTCAGTTACGTTTTATAGTTATGTTCTCGAATTGTTTCCATTACCAAACTAGAAATTTTGCGTTAGGATTTCAATGATCATTTACGTCGAAATTAATTTTTTGAAGGTTCCAATGCCCATATAACATTATTTAGTCAGGCACCTTGCATCGATATCAGATTTGACGGTAGACTTGTCACCAGCAGGTGGTTGTCCAGGCCCTCGATCTGTTGAAATATTAAAAAGGTTCAAGTTATACGAAATACCTTTTGAATAATTTTCGGGACAGAATGTTTAATGTTTTCACGAATAGCTTTTCGTTCACAAAGTATATTTCGATTACTGTACTCTTTTACTCTTTCGAATACTAAATTTCTTTAGCTGCAGATCTGGAACACTCATCCGAGTACAGTTCAAGTACACTGATATAAAGTGCTCAAAATATATATACTAGATTTCATTCACTCTACTTGTTCACTTAGAAATTTATAGACAAACGGTACATTTCAATAGCATTGTACTCGAATTGTACTAGAAATGTACTCATATGCTTTCGAGATATACTTTTTCTGTAGGGGAGTACATTTCGAAACACCCAAATGTTCTCAAAATGTACTTACTTCCTATTTCAAATGTGCATCTTTGAAATATCTACAGAAAAAGTATATTTCGAGAACTGTACTTTAAATTTACTAGAAATGTACTACTTTCCTATTCCAAATGTGCATCTAAAGACAAAAAGTATACTAGTATCTAATAATGGTAAATTAAAATTACAACACGATTATCATAGAGGCATTGCAAGATTGCAACCGTATTTACTGGTGAAAATGGACAAATTCGAAACACACGGGGAAAAAAGACAATTCATACCATGTAAATTGCCACTCCCCATACCCGTCTGATGACGTGTTGCTGTTCTCCATGCTTGCACCTGAACCGTACCAATAGTGATGCTAAGAATCGCAAACAGGAAAATAACTGACAGACGCATCTTCAGCTTGGATGTGTGACCCTTGCTGGTTGAGAGAAGGTTGTGATGTTAAAGGGCCGAACTCCGAGAGTTTCGGCTGATGAGGGTGCCCTCAATTTGCCAAAAAATCGTAAGTTTTTTGGCATGTACATAATGCTTGTTCCATGGATACGAATCACTTGTGAAAAAAATTGCTAAGCGTAAATCGAATCTTCATTCAAAATCACAACTTTGTTATAAATCCGGATCCCGGAATTTTTGTTATAACAGTATCCTATAGTAATACTACACTATTAAATGTTTCTGCATCAAAACGAAAATCCGATTCATCTCAAATTCGGAATTGTGCATTTAGGTACTATCTTTAGTTCTCGTGTGACTATTTTTGCCATTATTACCAAAAAATATATTTTCAAATCTCTGAATCAGACTTGTTAAGTAGCAACAGCGCTTTACGACTACTGTTTCGAAAGGGTTTGTCCCCGTTGCAAGAGTCTAACTACGGCGGGAAACCAGCGAAATCCGAAATGCGCGATGGCAATCGTAAAACCTCCCATGCAATATGTTGTGTTACAAGAACGCTATTTAGAAAGAGCCAATCTCGGACTTGTACTAGATTTCACTGCTGTCTGGACTGGACTAGCTCTCATGTGAAAGTATTGAAACAGAGGAGAGCGAAGGGCCAGTGATCAATGCAGGCGGTACCCACATACAGTGGAATGTGGACACCAGGTTTGTGTGGGCAAACAATTGATCATGACCTGACCATAGCTAATCCAAATGAATCCGCCCATTTGTACCTAGATTCCCCTAGAGCTGGACTAGCTCCATTGCTGTTGAAGGTATGAGAGCAACAGAGGGAGCTACACAAAGGACCAGTTCTGTGTAAGTTAGGTGCACATCATGATTACAATTTCAGAACAGAATTAACATCAGAAGACTCAACTTTTTTCCCGTAAATTAAAGACGTCCACAATCACGAATGACAATCCCAAAAATACAAACGATGGACGATGGTCAAAAGGGCCAATAGGCAAAAGCTTGTGCTATTTTATTGTCTGGTGGGTCGCCCAAAAGCAAAGCATAGGTATCACAAAAATGCACCTTTTTGAAACTAATAGGACTCTAGCCTCGCCGTATAAATTAATACTGCATAATACTATGTAGTTTATTGTTCGGTTACATTAATCAGCACGATCCAGCTGGTCCTTTAATAATTCATATTTCCAGTTTCTCCCTTGATATTGACTTTTACCGTATAGTTTTAAAAATTTATTGACATTGCTAACATTCTTTGGTGATAGACCCCAATATTGACAAAGTAATCAATTAACTTAAACCGAAGAAGAATATTAAATAATAATTATCCTGGCTATATTATTCCACTCTATAGGCATATGGCATATTATCATTAAAGGGCCATTCCAAGGTACGGGAAGGTATTTGACTCATTTACGAATTTCAATCCAAATACAAAGATTAACAATGTTAATTATGAAACACAGGTCATGAATACAACAAGACCTGAATTTCCATAATGTTTTCTTGCCATGAATACCTTTTTGTTATTGAAATATGAATATAACATGATTTAAGGGGTTGAGAACAGAAGGGGCGTCAAAATGACAAGGGTTTTCAAACCAACACCGATTTTGTGGGGAAAATCTTTGTTTTTGATGCAATCAATTTTTTTTGTTTATAGAGGTAGAAAAGGCAATCTCTAGAGTTTGAACAAAACCCGTTTATTAAAAAAAATTAAGAGTTTAAGTGGTTTAAAGACAGGGCCTTTTGCGGATTAACATTTGGAAACGAAAGGAGGTAAATGAGGACAAAAGGTTACTATTTAAAGACGTAACAAAAATTTTGCTTTACCTGTACAAAATAAATTTCAAATGTGTAAAACTTGGATGGCAATGTGAAATCCAAGGCCCATAGACCTGGCATTAATGTCGTTCAAACCTAGAAAGCCACAAGAACATATTAAGCAAATTTCAAAATAATTACAGATAATTAAGTAATTTCTTAATTGCAACTTCTTATGAATTGTCAAATCAACAAAAATATATGAGCCTTAGGCAAATTACGTTATAATATGCATGCATAACCATGATAACAATGGCCCTGCCCTAATTATTTTCTATACACTTATCGTGCTAGGTTCTTTTGTGGTTATCTATTGTTTTCCAGTGCGTACTACTACGAATAGGGTTGAGAGGGAGGCTAATTGGGGTGTTATTTTAATAACCGGCTCTAGAGCTTGTTCTTTTTAAAAACATGCACACTCGGAAGCTGGGGGAACAACTGAACGCGCGGGTCACGGTGATAGTTCTAGAAATACAATGTCCTGACAATGAGATACAGAGGCGCGATCTGTATATATAATGATGGCAAAAATTAGATACAAATCTATGGTGTCAAACTTGGCTAAAGTAGTATGCAGAAATATTGAGCGGTATGTACTGTTAATGAACATTTTAAAAATTGATTGCTCTTACATCAAACATTTTTTCATAATTAGACATGACACAATTTATTTATAGTTACATCAGAGCCAAATATATGATATAATCAGCTATTCAGAATTGATTTCATACTGTCATTTTAAACTTGTATGCAGAACGGCAATTCCTTAGGGTAATTGCAAGAAGACAAAAATGAAAAACAAACAACAAAAACCTACCGCCGAGAACATTTTATGGTGATCTGACCAAAACACTGGTTGAATATAGAAGGTTCATACACCCCCCCCCCCCCCCCCAAAAAAAAGGTACTAAGTCAGTTAACCTCTTGAGATTAAAAATTGCATAAGCTCCCCATCCTACGCCGTCCTTTCCGTTTGAAATGAAATGCTGTATTAAACAAATGTAGACATCACCACAATACCATACAGATATTAGAAATATACTACAACAGCGACGGTCATCAGTCAAATTGGTTTGATTTGGATTCTTTCCTATCTCAACCCTATTAAAATACATGTACTAAAGATAGGCCATGATAACTCCATGTAATTTCTGCACTAAATAATCAATATAGACATGTTTAGGGATGAATAGGGTTTAAAAGTTTTATTCTGTATAGGCTTGGTTGATTTCTTTCATTCAAATCCTACCCATAGGATAAACAAAACCACTCGTCATCTTTGATTCGTATTTAGAAAAGCACTAAGTTCAATCAAACATTAGCCAGTAAGCTTAAAACGCTCAATTTTATGGAAGGTTAAGCCAGAGCAATCAAAAACCCATTTGGTTGACGTTTGGTTAACGCTCGTCAATAGATGTGACAGGGACAAAGTGTTTTTAAAATGATGTTAAATTTAATTGCTGACAAAATTATTCTTATCACTCCAAGTTTAGCATGTTTTTAACCAAAAAAAATGGGCAAGACTCCAATGTACCCCATCTCAAACATTTACATACAACATAAAAGTTATTATTGTAGTTTTATTCAGTTTTTGCATCAAACAAGGCAAAATTAAAATAAATTTTGTATCATGTAAATATTATACGAGGGGGTTGACATAGGGAAGTCTTTCCAAAAATTGTTTAACATGTTATTTAAATCATACTTAAGTGTAAATATATAATCAAATCGCTATGATGGCGTTCGTGAAAATAAACAAGGCTTTCGCGTGATGACTTGGTTTAACTTATTCGAGCGGCCTTTAACCAAGTCATCAAGCGCTCAAGCTTGTTATTTTAACAAAGAATTTTTCACTATAAATACATAGGAATGCAAAATTTTAAAAAAAAAAAAAAAATTATACTAATAATTCTTGAACTTGAATACGGACACCGCCCGATGAGTTTGAGAAATAAAGATGTGATGCTGAAAATCGATGATATTTTCATCAAATGAATACATTTATTACTATGATCAGTATTATCAAACGCCTTTGCGTATACTACATAGTAATAGCTGATAATGACGATTGGTCAATGAACATAACTGTTGTCCTGTGTGAACAACAATCATTAACCAATGCTTGTGGGGATGTAGGTCAGGAATGCCCTGTGTGTAGAGCATTAAAGTGTAAGTGATATTACCTAATGTAGGCCTTCCTAAACCCTGTTTCAAATATCCGTAAATAATTCATATTGTAGGGATGTAAATAAATATGATAGGTTATGTGTGACAAATCCAAAAATTTTACTCACAGACTTTAGCTTTCGCCATCTGGCTGATGGCTTGATCACAAATGTCTTGGTCACTGCTTCTCCTGGAAACTTGATAGTAGACTCTTCCAAGGTTCTGATGTTTTGTGAGCAGTGAATCATACAGGTGATCTAGAGTGTAACCTTCGTCACGATTAATTAGCTTTGGTCCCTTTCTTGCGAATTTGTATGCTTCCGATTTTCTGGAGAAAGTGTTGGTGTCTCTGTCGAGGATTTTGGCTTTGCCCCAGTCTATTATGTGGTTTCCCTGGCAACATGGTCTGTAATTCGCCCTGAACTTATGTGGTTCGGCGGTCGTGTCTTTATGTGCCCTGGTAAATCTTGCTTTCAATTGTTGCAACATACTTTTTATGTTCTTCATTCGTATGCCAAATTGTCTTCCAGTTTCGCCAATGTGATTGTCAATTCCTCACAAGGAAATTCATAGACAATATCACTATTATCGGTGATGTCTTTCTTGTCTTTGGATGGACAAGCAAAATGCGGATGGTGCGGGTGGGGCGCATGGCGGTGGCGATTTGTTGGATTTGTCACACATAAACCTATCATATTATTCACCAATCTACAAAAT
The DNA here is from genome assembly GCA_023653785.1 of Ophioderma brevispina. Taxonomy (NCBI): domain Eukaryota; kingdom Metazoa; phylum Echinodermata; class Ophiuroidea; order Amphilepidida; family Ophiodermatidae; genus Ophioderma; species Ophioderma brevispina. Next base: position 18,349 of record JAMKCH010017971.1, read on the forward strand.
ATGAATTGTATTTACGGAGTCAAGAATTCGTTACGGAAACGCAGTAAAACATATACGCGATCTAGAGTGTACTGAGAAAAACTATCCGTATCGCCAACATCTGACGTTTTACCCATCGCGGTAAAGACAATGTAATAACACCCTCGAGATCAAGATTCGCTGTGCGATCAACACGGAAAAAGCGAAAAATATCATCAAAATGCAGAGCGTACAGAGTAATCAGTAACAAAATTAGGTACCTTCAGCACGAACACAATTTTACCGGACACTCAACAATATTTAAAATGAGTATAGGTTGTCGCCGGGGCACCGCTACTCCTTGCGATGACACTTCAAAGAAGCATCAAACCACCAACAAAGCAAGGCAGTCGTGCTATTACGGGGACGTCCCCCACCCTGCACCATGAGAATGTTTGCTCGTTGATCTCTTACAACCAATTATTACTGCATGGGGTCGTGCATGTGCAATCAGGGGAAATCCGATGCGCTGTGAACGAGGGTGCCGATGTCTATGTGAATGAGTAAACACAAAAAGATCGAAACTAGCAAAACGCGTATAATGTGAAGTGTCATGGATGGGAAATGTGTTTGAAGAAGGTTGGTTTTACCTGTGTATATTAGCAATGCAGTAGCATGCAAGACGATTGTCAGCCACTAAAACACTGACACATTTTCGCTAATAGGGACTTTGCTCTTTGCAACACAGGATTGCACTACGTGTTACGAAATATTATGAGGCAAAATGAGAATGAAAAATGTAATTTGAGAATTTGGCTCAAAGCCAAGCTTTCTGTGCTTGGTATAGCGTATACAGTGACCCAAGTCACCAACAAGGTTAATTATAGTAAGCAGTGGTGCGCTTTTCAATATGATCTAATGATGTTGTAAAGAAGTGCGTTTTTTGTGTTCAGCGAAAAATAAACACACAAAAATACGATCAGAGTAACACTCGAAATCGACAAACGAGACGCGCGGCAATGTTATCAACACATCGCTTGCAAACGCAAGTCGGAAGAAATCAAGGACCAAGGAAGGACATAAGCCAAATTAGCTCGGCTTATAGGTAAAAGTGCCCCAAATTACGAGCGTTGCTATACATCGGAACCGACCTAACGTGGCACTCAACGTACAGAAAGGGCGGAAAAGTGGCGTAGAAGAAACTATTTCAATAAAGAGCTACGGAACCCAGCCAGAAAGTTCGTGCCCGGGGATTAGGATTGGCGGGTGTCAGTCGACAAACCAAGACATACACGGACTTTCATCGTGGGCTACAGAACCGCATGTACAAGCTACAGACAGATGTAGACACAGTCCCTAAGAGGGGAGGGCTACAGGTACGTTAAAATCAGCCAAACTCCATAAGTAAATATTTCTTAAAGGAAGAACGTGTCGCTCTCGAGCTTAAAAAGCTAAAGACATAATGATTATGGGAGCCGATAACGGTTAAAAGGTGCAGTTGTACAATCTGTTGATGATATGAGGAAAAGGTTAGAACCATGATTCGTGGCCCATCAAACGTACGAAAAGCTCGACAAGAATCCCACTGTTTATAAAAGGAAGTGGGTTGACTATTTTGAAGAGACTGAAATCAGATGACAAAATAGAGGGTATCATATACAGATAAAAATATTATTTAACAGCTGAAAATGTTCCTCGCTATATGGCAATCACCAAAATACATAAAACCTGGAAACCCACTACGCCCGTTGTAGACTATACTGGCTCTATTGCGTACCAAACTTCCAAAGCCAATTATCAGAAATATTGGAACCCTTTAGTGGGGACTTTCGGAACATCATGTCAAAAATTCCAATCCCTTGCGCGGAAATGTCTGTCGGTGTAGAAGATGGCGACATATTTAATTCGCATGACGTTGTGTCGCTCTTTACAAACACACCTATAATGACAAAAGCCTCAAGATCATCAAAGATCATAGGAAATTACCTTTGATGATACGCTAAAAGCCTTGGACCGCACTAAATTAGAAGCGGACGATGTCATAGAAATGCTATGAAATTTGTACTCACAACAACCACAATATGCAAACTTCGCCGTTGAAGCTATGTGAACTTGCGTTCACGATCAGCTAAATCTTTCAGTCCTTGAAAACGTTGGACTTTCCGCAATGTTTGTTTATTATGAATGAGGGCCGGGGACTCAGGATACAAACATTAATTAATGAGCACTATATAGCGTGCCGTGGGTAAGACATCTCCTGATCGGGGCTTTTCTTCAACCATGTGGCATGCAGTAGTAGTAACAGTCAAAAATTTCGAAGGGTTGACTATATGTAATGACAACGCCACAAGTTTATTACAACCAGATGCAGGTCCAATATTGGTACGAGTATAAGGTAAACTTCGAGGAGTGCCATAAAAACTGTCCGGCTTAGATAAATGTTTGAAAGAGATTAGAAGGAAATAAAGTTCGAAATATTATTATTCAAAACTGTAGCGATCAAAGGCCACAACAAAGAAGAGGCGAAACACTGGGATACGGAACGATGCAGTTAATCCTCTGACACTTCAGTCATAATTCGATTTTGACGCGGAGGAAAGTAGCCATTCAAGATAGAATGGTTTTATTGTTACTACACTATCTTACAGTGCCACATGTGGGGAAATTTATGAAGCTTCTACACAGGGAAATTACAAATTTTCAAGATACAACAACTGTTCTGTTTCTCAAATATTCTGACGGCACGCAACGTCAATTTAAATGAGCAGCACTCAATCGCGAAAATGCCTTAAACATTTGTCTGTGCCAACATACTTCAGTTTCCGAGGTCCGGCTATACAGACAAATTTGTGGGTGTGGCTATGGGCAGCCCAGTGTCAGCAATTGTGCCAATTTATTTATGGAATGGTCAGAAAGAGGCCATAGGCACCGACACCATGATATCAAGCCAAAGTTCTGGAAGCGATACGTCGATGAATTCTCGAAATCATAAAAAAGGTAGCACCGAAGAACTTACAGAGCATCTAAACAAAATCGACACTACCGGGTCCATAAAATTCACACATGAAGAGGAGGAGACTGACAACAAGATCCGTCTAGACACATTGATGTGCGCAAAGAGGAGGGTTCTGTAACGCTACAATATTCACGGAAAAGGAAGACAACCCCCATACAAATCAGTATTTAAATTTCCAGTTCCACTACACCAAAAGCTCGGCATAATCGGGGACCCCATGGACAGGATGGAGAGAAAAGTATGTCACAGAAGAGGAAATAGACCAAAATCAATGAAGAAAAGCAAGCCTCGGGCCGTTAGAGGAATGGGGTATGCAAAATGGGCCCCCTAGATAGAGGTAAAACATCAAAATGAAGAACAGACAAAACAACAGAATAAAACAAAGAAAGAAACTACAAACAAACCCCATGGCATGGTTGTGATCCCTTAGGTGGAGGGCCTTTCAGAAAAAAACTAAACGTACATCGACCACCTGGTTATAGTGGAACAATCTCAAAGATATCAATGATATTCGCAGGACAGCACTCATTAATAATGAGCTCAGACTTCAAGTCGACATAGCCACCTTACAAGAAACACGTCTTCTAGCAGATTCGGGTACACTCAAGGTAAAAAGGGACTACTCATTCTTTTGGCAAGGGAAGTCAGCAGAAGAACTCGTGAATTTGGCGTTGTTTTTGCAGTTAGTAACTCTTACGAGTTCAGTGGAGCCTTGGTAACGGTGGATCAAGCACGCCTTCTGCACTTCGCCTTCACACAGGTGATTGGCCCAGTCTCCCTCATCAGTGTTATGCTCCAACACTGACTTCCACTTCTGAAGCCCAAGGATGAATGAATTCTATGCCAACTTGAAGCCGTCTAATAAGGGTACCCAAGTGATGAACACTTCCTTCTCCTGGGTTGATTCAATGCGAGAGTGGGTTCTGACCACGAGTCCTTGGACACTTTGGTGTCGGTAAGACCATGACAATGGACAACGTCTTCTTGAAACTGTGCTCCTTACTATAACCTGTGTGTGACCAACACCTTTTTTTCAAGACCAAACCTCCGCACAAAGTATCCTGGCGACACCCACGCTCCAAGCACTGGCATCATTGACCCTGATCATCACAAGGGATCTTTCATCAATGCCATAAACTCACTAGGTCTTACCATAGTGCAGACTGTTATTTGTTGCTACAGGATCATGCTGGTCTGCTGTAGATTCGACTGCAACCCCAAAGAGGGGATTCACCCCGCTCTAAAACAAGCTGGAAACCACGCATCAATACCATCTCGATGCAGCAGCGGACAGAGAGTTGAGCAATTTGCTATTTCCATCAATGCATCCATGGGCTTGGCCTGGTCAATCAGGTGATTTACTGCAACAGAAAAAGGATCTCATCTTCGGAGACAATTCATGAGCTCAGCATTCTGTTATCTTGGAAGAAAATCCAAGACAGACAAAAACGTTGGATTTGAAGGCAAGTAGGCTTTACTAACCTCAGTCATTGAATAGCCAAAAGAGCAGCGTTCAGGCAGGTTCACCCTTCCACACACAACTGAGGGTGACTTTTCAAGCAGCTAGAAGCGAAGTTCACAGCGGAAGGCAAGGC
>JAMKCH010017972.1:0-23051 GCA_023653785.1 Ophioderma brevispina
AAAGGTAAGCCGCAGAGACATTTTCGGGTAAAGACGTAGAGGTATGCTCAAAGAATCATTCCACTGCGTAAAGAAGCAAAGGATGGCTAAAGGAACAAGTTCTTTCTTGACTTCATCATACTTAAATATTTGTATAGTAAGAGAAGTAAGATCAACCATAAAATCGGCGGGAAAGATTTTTTATGTGGTCACCACCCTATGAATTGGCAGTCATAACGGGATAAACTGAATGTTGAAGGATGTGGTGGCAGAATGCCGAATTCATCCCAACGGTGCAAGAAAAACACATTAGTATGGAGGACCGCGGGCTGGTTATGCTAAAAAATCGATTCAATCAATGCTGGAATAGACCAGTTACAGCAAACATGTTAGGGCCTGGTATCTTAAAAATAGGTCGACCTGACTGGAATACACACTGGGCAATTGTATCTGTTGCGTTTAATCAAGAGGTTTATAAGATAGAGAGGCAAAACGTTACGTAATCTTTAGACATTCATCGTTTCGCATGTTTGCCGACCACAAAGAAAACTTTAGAGTACCAACAATAGAAAGCAATGCCTGCCTCCGCTTCCACATATTGTGGGTGCCGCTTTGCATAACACTAATCGGTAGTGATACAAATGTGTATGTGTTAAGGTGGCAGTGAATAATAGTGCTCCTGGATTCATTGCTCAGATACTATTTTTCTTCTAAATGCAATGCGCGCTATTAGTGAAAAGATTGTATTCATAGGCGGTTTATTTAAATCAAGACGACTGACGTGTCCTTTCATTCGTTGTACTTGTGGGGCCATGAGTAGGACAAAATTAACCACCCAATAGCACCCCAACATCCAACAAAATGATATTTGGGCGGTTGTTGTATCCGAATTGACATTAGCGGGGTATACAAGCACCAAACTAATAATTATCCGTGCAATATTCAAAATGTCAGCGCCCAGCACGGCGACTGGTGTTTGAATGGGCTTCACCCCCTTGGTTGTTAATACTAGGGGCCATAACGATTCGCAGGCATGGATTCGCAGGCACCAAAAGAAGTGACATAGGATGTAACTGGTCTTACCAAGAGGTGCTATATAGATAGAGAGGCAAAACGTTACGTAATCTTTAGCAATTATCGGTCTCGCAGTTTTGCCGACAAAAGAACATAGAGTACAACAATAGAAGCAATGGCTGCCTCCGCTTCTTCCACATACTGTGGTGGCCGCTTTGTCATTCCACTAATCGGTAGTGATAACACATTGATGTATGTGTTAGAGGTGGGCCAGGTGTATAATAGTGCAACTGGATCATTGTGCTCAGATACTTTTTTATACTCATGCAAATGCGCGCTTTAGGTGAAAAGATGTAGATCTGAAGGCGGGGTATTTAAATCAAGACGACTGACGTGTCATGTCATTCTGGTGTGTGGCCATGGGTAGGACAAATTAACCACCCAATAGCACCCAACATTCAACAACTGCCCTCCTACCGTTAAGGCTTTGAAACAGACTAGCACCCGAAAGTTGATGCTGTTTTGAATTTGCTGTGTTGTTAGATTGGCATGTCCTACCCCACTGACGTCTTAGTCAAGACTTAGTTTCAATGCATTTGAAGGCGTGTAAAGACTATTTTCAATGCAGTTCAAAGTCATAGTTGTGTACTTTTCGAGAGTACTGTTACCAGCATTCGGGGTAAGTAATCTTATTGTTTTTGAACATGTTCAAAATTGCAAATCAATGCAAAATAATGCTCCTTAGTGATAGCCTTGAAACAGTAATAGTAGCAGTGTCATGTCACGCATGAATTTGAAACATTTAACATCACTGATAAGCTGATACTGATGTGACACATCACCATGTGACGGTCATCTTCACGAAAGACTGGCATGGCCCAACCGCATGTTCTAACCGATCCATTTCTGATCCAATATAGCAACTGTTATAGTAGATTTTGTAATCGGGGTTCTTCCTAAGAGGCTTGGGTATCTCATGGTAGGTGAATTGTTACCATTTGGAATCAAATTGTGTGATTTGGAGGCCAAAACGTACCTTGCATGCAATAACAATGGGTTCCGAATTTGAACCCCTCCACTTGTTAATCCGATTTTCAGGTGATGAATTTCGCTGTGCTTTTAATTGGTTTTGTATTGAATGTACACTGTGTAAAGATCTTACAGAAGACGAGATGGGGGGTGCAGAGGGGGGAGAAGGGATGTGGGAAAAAGAAGGAGCAAACCGGGTAATCCTACAACGAATGAAACTGATGGAGGGGGTAGAATTAGGAAGTGATCTTATGGGTATTCAAATATACTGTTGAATAACTCAAATACTGCCAGGATAACTTCCCCGGCAAAAGGTATTCTATCAAACATAATACCCGTGAACATACGCGCCATGGCTACAGAGCTATGCGACCCGATACACTCTAATATCAAAAAACAGCCCTATTATAATTATTATACACCCTTCAAAACCATTGCACTCCTGGTTTGAATGGGTTTCAACCCCTTGGTTCGATACATAGACCGATATTCAATATGACGTCAGCCCCCAGAATGTTGGTGGACAAGATACATACATTCCAGGACTACAAACATTAAGATGTCAATCGATCCATGTTTAGCGATTGCACAGGGATATTGACAGGTGAATGTATTGTAGTACTGGAATGCGTCTATCTTGTCCACCAACATGGCTGGCTATTGAATACGGTCTATAATCTGTATCTGTATCTGTCAGCTACTGTACAATCGCCTGGTTGGCTGTCCCAACTAGAGGGTTACCTGAAAAAGCAGACGCATTGTTGCTTCTTCAGGAAGATGGCACAAACTTTAAGTTTAAAAGAATTCTATATCCATAATTTCCAAATGTAAACAGTCCCTACATGGAAATACTGGGTAATTACAGGTGGATTTTCCTTTCCATGTTATCTTTGTGTGCGTGTGTGATTTATGTATGTGATTGACGTGTTTTAGGTTTTCTTTGTGATGGTTTAGTGTATTCGGCAGTCAGATATCGTTTTCTTAACTTTCAGTATAACCTTTCATTAGCAGTTACGTGTTGGTAATAAAATTCTGTCAGCTATATCTGTATGGTGTGGTACAATGACAACGTCATTGGTTCTGTTTTCTTTTTAACGATTGGGGATACAGTTAACTGCGCCCATTTTGTGCTCACGTATCCGGAACATTACTTCAAATCACCGCAATAATACTGTGCAACCACGTGGAAAATCCTATAGACGGATGGTATTTGTGGTAGATTTTTAACTACTTCTCAGCACCTCCGGGCTTCTGACTTGCAGAATCAAATATAACAAAAGCTGAACACAAATATACCCTCAAGTACTTCCGAGTTGCACTGGATTAAGTCAAAATAATATTTTGTAAGTAAATCGTGAAAGCAGAGTATTTGGATTTCGCAGACGAGACAGACGCGACCTAATCAACTTGGCATCAGATTAAAAATACTACGTCGGTGGCGAAAACTTTCAAAAGATCAACAATCAAACTTATCGCTATTCTGTAATTCGATAGCGACGATCCTTTGCGACCATCTTTTAGTAGGAATCAAAATCATCATGTCAGACAGCAAAAGCACTATTCCAGCATGGGCAGAATTGCTCCCATCGTACATGACAGGGGTTCAATTCCCTGGCTGGTATCGGATCATATTTACCATTGTGGCAGCAAGTGTAGTTTTCATCCTTGTCAACGTCATCAACAAACTGAGAATGAGATATTGGTATCTGTGGGCCCTGAGGAAATTTCCTAAACATCCGAACCATACATTCCTCTTTGGTGATTTACCTGAGGTAAGGAAACATATGTTTCTAAGTGAATTGTAGGAGGAATTAAGATAACTGTATGTCATTTTTATTACGATTATCATTGCTTAAAATGAGTCGAACACCTTTTCTGCGCTTCGTGTCATGGACTTTGAAGACTTTTTCTTGTAAATATAGTATGAGGTTATACGAAGGTCAAGTGGAAGATGTTGTGCGTGTGCATGTGTTTTATCTTTATCCCCGAGATTCTATATAGTGTACTAGTATTCTTTCCCCTATGTAGTAGCTCCATTTTTTCGTAGGAATCCTGGAAGGCTCCTCGGTATTTACTGAGTAGGCCATAACGTCTTTACAAGTAGACCTAACATATTTTATGATACGTTTTTGATATATATTGGCATCCCGGGATTGGCATACCAGTCGATTAGATAGCTCGTAAATAGGGCTTTAAAGCACATGTCTATCACCCAATTTTATTGGTTATATATAAAGTTATATGATGTTTTAGCCAATCAGAGACCTGGTAAGAAAAGTGAACGGCTTATACAGATATGATGCTATATCATGTAATTAGCCAATCAGAGATACTGTTAGAAAGGTGGCATATATCGGGGGGGGGGGTAAAGTCCAATGAGAGATTTCACATAACACTATGACCCGTAAAAATTCGAAACTCATGATTTCTGCACTAATGTAGAGGTTTCTATCAAATATATCCCAATCTGAAAGGATTAAAGGTGCAACGAGAGATTTTTAGGCACCCAAATATTGTGTCATAATAGTCATTTCATATAGATTAGACACTCAAAAGATTTCTTACCTTGTATTAGGCTACAGAAATGTCTTAAAAGAGAGAAAAAAGGCAATTTTGATTTGCTTATATTTCAATATAAAACATAGGCTGAATTTCGTATTTGCTATGTACCAAAGAAACATTTCTCAGCTTAATCCTTTCAGATGGGGATAATTTTTGATGGAAAGCTTTACATCAGGGCAAAAATCATTACTTTCAATTTTTTAAGGACACCCGATATGTGAAATCTCTCGTTGCACCTTTAAGGTGAGAATATTTCTTTGGTACAAAAATTGTGAAATTTATAATTTCCTATGGGAGCAAATAGGAAATTCAGCCTATGTTTTATATTGAAATATAAACATATCAAACTCACCTTTTGTTTTCACTTTTAAGACATTTCTGTAACCGAATGCAATGTAGGAAATCAATTGAGTGTCTAATCCGTATGAAATCACTACATATCACAGAAAATACGGACACGGATGCCTTGAAATCTCTCGCTGCACTTTTAAACAAAAATGTCAAATTAAGCGTTTCATGACAATATTCAGAATAAGCATGAAAATACATTCAAATGAGTCCAAACAAGCCTAGTCTTAGGTCATTGGTTTTTAAAATTGTTAATAACCACTGACTTAAGCTATGCATAATACCCTGTACAGCCTATTCTACCTGAGCCTAATTTAGTGACACACACACCCACACACCCACACACCCACACACCCACACACCCACACACACACACACACACACACACACCCACACACCCACACACACCCACACACCCACACACACACACACACACCCACACACCCACACACACACACACACACCCACACACCCACACACACACACATACACATGTGCACACACGCACAATGGACTGCAAAGTGGTCCTGCCAGCTTTGCTGCATGCTGGTGGCACGCAGAGACACGGACCGATATGATAACCCCATACTGCACCGTAAAATGTTGATTAAAAGGAACCACCCTTTGAGTGTTGAGTAAAATCTCAGTTAAAATTGAGTACACCTTACCCAAAGCGGATTATGTTTAACCCGGCAATGTGTGAGGTGTACTCAACTTTGACAATTTTAAACTATTTTATTCGAATTTTACTCGAGTGCGAAATGTACTACAAGGGTTCTAAGGGTTAAATTTCTCTAAAACATGTTGACACGGTGCAAGCTCTGTGCCGAAGCCCCGTTAATAATACTTTTACGAGCTGTTTAAACTGGTTTATCCATGCCAAAAATATCATAAATAAAGATCTGTAAACAACAACTGTAAATTGTAATAATGGGAGAGAAGAGAGGATGTGGTCTAGGTGAAATTGAGCGTAACCGACCATAACGTAACTGATGACATGTGAACTCTCATGGCGATCCGTCATGGAACGCGTAACACTTTTATTCTGTCAACTGTTTTTTGAATTTTAAAAGTTAGAGAAAATCCTGTATGAAATTCCTTTGACCTAAACAATTGTTTGATTGTCGTAACTCGACCGGCCTTAGTATTCGGGAGAAAAAAACGTCGGGTCTAAGTTGAATCCTTTAAATCATTGTGGGGAAAATGTGCTCCAAATCTTAATCACCAATCGTAATTCATCGCCACCCAAACACTTACTTATGCCATCTGTGCACTAGGCCGCGAGGGTTCATCCTACTTCGTCACAGACTCCGCGACGTCGGTTGAACGAAGTATTTGCATTTGGCTTGCAACTACGTCGCCCGACGCGTCTGGCGACGCTTGCAAGTTACTTTGCAAAGCAATGCATATGCGTCGCGTATAAAAACATGTTCGAAACGCTTCCGTCGGTTGACGTCTGTCCGAATGAAGTATGACCCATACTGGCCGGATTGCTATAACAGTCATTGTTTGTACATATATCTCTCAGCATTTTAGTAGTTCATTGCTTACAAGGGTTAATGCAAAAAAAAAAAACAATAATAACCAATATTTTATCCCAATTTTAAGCCCGTTAGGCCAACCATTACACTTTAAGGCCTACTTTTACTTTGTTTCATTTTTCTTTTTCAGTATTGTTTCAAACAGAAAAAAAAAACAATTTAGGTTTTAAAGTGTCAGTGTGGCAGGAGATATAAGTCCTCCGGGCTCACAGTCGGAGAACAATTTGTGAAACAATAGGGCACTCGATTCATTGACTCTCACACAACATTATTTTACGCTTTATTCCGTTGTCGGCTATGGAGCTCGACTATGATACCTGCCGACTATGATTACTTTCACCCGGACGAACCAGAGATCCTCAACACAGCTACAGAGACCACTCTGGAGAAAGATACGTAATTCAGACTAACAATTCTAACAGATCACTTCGTATTTCTTGCAAAGGCGGGCTTGCAATAGCGTATTTTTAAATTATTCAATGAGTTCAATTTTACTCGAGAAGAAGCGCAGCGACGGAATATTGGTATATATAAAATGGATGTACTCTCTTTCTCCTCTCTCTTCCTTCTCTGTCTCATTACATAATGTATGATTTCTATGTGGAGACGTTTTGTTGATGTGGATATTTTTATCGCTATTTTTTTCCATTTTGTGAATGGCATTAATGCCTATGTTGGCAAGTCCACTCGATAAAGATAAGGATAAATAACGCAATTTTTGATGCCCTCCACCATTGCAATCCTCCAGTCAACCCCGAGGGTTATGGACACAGTTCACACAAAAATTTCCCACAGCCTTAATAGAAATGTCATTAAATGAATAATTGACAAATCCTTCAGTGCGAATGTGTTTTTCTCGCAGCAAAAGAAACACGGCGTTGACTCAAAAGAGAATACGTAATTAAAACTACCCGTGGCAATGTGAGTCTTTTCTATATTTTTCTATATTTGTCGAACCTGATTTCACAATTGAATATTCGCGAGTATTACGGAAGCTGAATACTCAAGTTCGACCTCATTGTATCCATAATAAGTAGGCCTTGGTATAACCTTGTGGTGATTGAGTATAGATTACTTCGTGGGTTGAGTTTTGTAGGTAGTGCGTTAGAAGATAGAAATTTACGACAAAGCAACTTATGTGATTGGTGGTTCAAGGCGAGTAAAACCAGGCAAATAAAATTAAATGTACAGTACAATGTTTTTGGCATTGTTCATGCTGACCATCTGGAAAGGCAACCTTTACTCTGAGTTTCACGCATATCCATGTTACTCCATGTGACCTTTGTTATCCATTATAAAGTTTTTCAATGTTGCTATGACCAGTTTTATCCTGCTGAATCTGAATCCGCTGGATGCCAGACAAAAAAACTTGAGCATTTTCGAGGAAACGCAAAAATTCAAAATGGCCACCAAAACACTAAAAAACTCATATGTTAATTATCAAAGTTGTAATTTGTTTTTGCCTTCAGTCCAAAACACCCATTGTGAACCATTAAATGTAATTCATTAACCACCTAATTAAGATATTCAATATGGCCGGCCACAATACAACAAGCATCTGATTTTGTCTACTGTTGACCGTAAATGGTAACATGATATATATATCCAATGTTTTAGCAACCATATATTAATTGAAACACTTATGAATAGCTTCAACATTTTCTAATTAATCAAATCAATAAACCAGTCAAGATGGCTCACCTGGCAAAGTCAATTACTACGTAAAGGCAAGGGCAGCCATGTTTGTGTATATCACTATAAACTGCTTCAGAGCAATTTAAATATCATAAACATGATCAAAGTGATTGATATCTGCAAATGGCATCCTAGATAGGCGTTCAATAGCTGCAATGGTCATCAATAAAGGTCAGTAATTCATTCACGCTGTAGGCCTAAAGATATATATGTTGTGGTTTTTTTAGTTGGATTCGTCACTTCCAAAAACCCCATTAAGGCTATCTTAATTGTCTTTGAGTCGTTTATTCATAAAATATCCCACTGGATGCCATTGGCCCCTTAAACCTACCAAATACAAAGAAACATATCTCTCAGACTATTAGTGATCGATTTGTCCGCCGCTAGTAAGTGCCTTTGTTCCAGCATTTGGATACCCATTTTGGATGGCATCTTACATGTATCGATTCCTCTGTTACCTATGATGTGTACATTGATCTGATTGACTTACATAAGATATACACACCTTGCAGTACTAGGTTAGACACAGCTATCACTTATAGCCTCTTAGAGTATCGAAGCCATCTTTGGATCCTCTAATGACCGGAATTATTATCACATTTTTAAAATTATGTCTGATGAATTTTAATTAATTCTTGACTGCCAAAACACCAGGATCGATACCAATTTACCAACCTGCAGTCAAAAATCTCAAGATCAAACACTTTTTGTATTGGCGGCCATATTGAATTCATTGATTACGTGGTTACCGACTGATATGTTAATTTGTCACAATGAATGTTTAACGAGACGGATGAAAAATCACAACTTTTGAGTGACAAGAGATGAACGTTTATTGTTTTGGTGGCCATTTTGATTTTTTTTGCGTTTTTACAAAATGCTCAAGGTTGCTCGTCTGGCATCCATCGATTCATACAGCATAAAAAACTGGTCTCGAAACCGTTGACCAACATATATATCTAATAACACAATTTATATTAGGTATCAATTAATCTGTAGCTGGACTATCACGTAACGACCACTGGGTATCCGATCTCAGACGGTGATGTCTACCATGGTCCGTGTCTTAACCAAAGAATGTATGCAAAAAAAGAGAGAAAAAAAGAAAATTAACATTATGGTGTCACAACCGATCCATATCCGCATGGGTCTGTACTTCCCAGATAGTCGGGAGTACTCAACCACTACTAATAGTGGGGGCGTAATATTACGCTCTTCTGTATGGGATGAGCACTCTAATTCCCAAAGATAGTCACCTTTAAATAATATATATAGCGTACCCTTTAGCACCTATGTCTCTATATTAATTTACCGCATAGCGACACCCTTGACTCTGTTAAATATACGGTTTACGGGCCACCTTATTAGCCTACGCTATATAGCTATATACCTCAAAAGTTGTATCTCAGCCGTGGGGGACCGTGGTGTAGATGGTTATCACATCAGCCATGTACGCCAGTGACCCGGGTTCGATTCCCGGCGAGTGCCTTTTGAGGCTTCTGTCTACTCTGATCTTTCTTTCTTTCCATATTGACTTGTTCTTCTTTATAGGCTAACGGCCCATTTAAAAATATTTCAAATGCGGTATGTGCGTACCCTTTAGCACCTAGATTCTATTTAATTACCGCATAGCGCCCCCTGACTCTTTATATATATATTATATATATATCATATATATCTATCTATATCATTATATATATATATATATATATATATTATATATATATCGAGGTAACATCCAAAAGCAGTAATGAGGGAAAAACATTACGAATTTTCCGCATACTGCAGTTTTCTACATTTATTAGTTAATGCTCCTCAGTGCATGAAATTAGATTACAAATGAAAATAAAACAATACAATTGGCGTAAAGCGCATGGTGCGCACAATCCGCATTGCGTAATCCGCATTAATTAACACGCCCTGCGTATAATTACGTAGATGCTCATCACTTAGATCGTAACAGATGCCCATTCAATTTGGGGTTGAACAATTTTATAAGCCAATTTTTTTCTGCGCTATTCGTTTTGTTTTGTCATCTCATTGATTGTCAAAATTGAACCACTGTGAATTGTATATTTTTGCCATTTTTATACACATTTCAATATGTTTCAATGACAGAATGGCGAGTACTTTGGTCTCTAATCTGTTGTTTGTGAACCCGTATTCTTTTGAATTTATTGGTCACCCGGTATTGGCCAATGTAGTGTTCACCACAGCCATTGCATGTCATAACATAAATTAAGTTCGCGTTTACAATTCATTGTGTGCCTAATTTGGGAATGCGTCTGGTTTTTGAAAACAACGTTCCACATTCATAAAGGGTGAGTACAGTACCACAACGTCATCACCACATTTTGTACTACACCTTGTTTTTGTTTTAGGTAACGCAGCTTGGTTTAAATTTCCTTCAAATGCGGGGATTGTCTTTTACTCATGATGATTCGTGTTTTTTGAAGATATTATTTTAACTGCCCCCCGGGTGATTTTGTATATATCCTTACATATATATATATCTGAAGATTCGAATGCCCTGTGATCGTAAGTGAGGGTATGCCGTGTAACTCATGTAACGGTTGCCTTTCAGAGGTCTATACTTGTAATTTGATATATCTATATATAATGTTGTCACTCTAACGTATGCTGTCCTATTTCGTGCTTAATTTGAGTTCCGTTATTATGCCACTTTGGCACGTTCCTCGCTTGGTCCTTGACGGGATTTTGTCCCCTGAGAGTATTGGTGACATGGATTATGCCTGGAAAACTCCTGGAATCCGTTGTCACGGTGTGTGTATGTGTTTGTGGGTGCGTTGTCATGCATGCATCATGTAGACTACATTTATATGTATGTGTTTATATGTATGTGTGTGGTATAATGTATGTGTGTGGTGTTGTGTGTGTGTATGTGGGTGTGGTGTGTGTGTATCTGTGTGTGTGCAGGCCCGTATGCACGACATGGGGGCCAGCAACAGGCGGTTCTGCTAACAATGGTTGAGCATTGACAGAAATCAATACATTTTCACAACGGTGCTAAAATAATCTGGTGGTTAAGATGAACAATGTGAGCCTTCTTCTGATACACCCCCCGGTACCCAAAACCTCAATTGTGAGGGGTAAAGTGGAGGAGTGGATGAGTGTATCGATAAGCATAAACCAAAACAATTGATTACTACTATGATGACATTTTAGAAAGTAACTTCACGAGTCATGCCGTGAAGGTAGGTGGCGGGTGGTACTGTGCATCTCTTTTATAATTTCTATATGTTATACCAAGCAAAAGAAGAGAACAAAAACTGAAGTCGCGGTGTATCCCAGCAAACACCCAAAAAACAGACAAACCAAACAAACATACCAACAATAAAAAAACGCGAGAAATTAGTATACTGCACAAATTCTAACGTTTCTACAAAACATGTATATGATATAAATTTGATGGGCAAAGCTAAGCGTATCGTTTGCGCTTATTTTTAATTATGTGATGTTTTCACCTTGTGTCACTTTTCAGTACAAATAAGTAAATGAATGTCCCTCTTTATTGCCCTTTTTCGCCAGGTTGATACTCTTTGTACTCTCGATCTTGCAGTGGTTCGCGCCAAATTCTGCAACAGCTGTACATGTTTGGGTATTCTTTTTTCAAATGTTCATAATTTATGAGTAAAAGAGTATTAGAATGAGCTTTCGCTGTTATTTACAACAAATACCTTGTTTAATTGTCAATCAAGGTTCTCTAGAATGTGTCCAAATTGTTTTGTTCCAAAAGCCAGGTGCTAACTCTCACTAAACAAATCAAGAAAACAACATTAAAAGCATTAATTCACATATTTTAACCAAACTATCTTTTACTATTTAAGATACCATTCATCATCAACATGTCAAAGCAAACAGAAAAACAAAGAAGCAGCAAGCAAGCGAGCAGCAAGCGAGCAACAAACAAACAAACAACACCGTCAAGCAATCTTGAGCGTTCTCTTACACTGGCAAAAATAATTGCACCATTAGACGGCCGGCCAAAGGACAAATATTGACTTTTGAACGGCGTTGTTTGTTACAAGGTCCAACCTAGTGGATTCATACCACCATGGAAGGTTACAATAACGTATGGGGTGTTGGCCTTCTACTACATTTATTTTAGGGTAACAAATGGCCAAACAGGTCAAATTGTCCAAAAATGGAATCAGTCGAATGCATTCCTTTCTTGAAAGTACTCTATCCAACATGTCCATTTACCTTCAAAGGAGTGTAAGTTAGGTGAATATAAATGGAAGTCAGTCCAATTTATAAATTTTGGGATCAAATGGCCAAAAAAGGTCAAATGTCCAAAAATAGGTAATCAACAAATCATTCCTTTCTAAATAATCGATCATAAACATGTTCATTTACTTTCAAAGGAGTCCTACCTAAGTGAATATAATGGCAGCTTTCCGATTTATAATTTTTTGGGGTCAAAATGGGCAAAAAAGGGTCAAAATTGTCCAAAAATAGGTAAATCAGTCGAAAACATTCATTCTTAAAATAATGATTGAACATGTCCATTCACTTAAAAGGAGTCATATTTAATTCGATAAAATGGAAGCCATTCTGATTTATAGAGTTTGGGTAAGATTGGCCAAAAATGGAATAACTCAGCCCAATACCTTTCGTTTCTCAAACATTAAATCAAATAAATCAAATCAAATTTTGATTTCCGCAATCACTACACATCAATAAAACAAAACAGTGATATATGGAGGAGTCGAGGCAAAAGCCAATTAAAACCAGGGCCCCCCCGAAAAACAACTTCACCCCTTTGGGACTACATTAACATAACCCACAATAAAGACAAAAGTAACTATCAAGAATACACAGAAAACGAATCAAGACATCACATCTACATGCTCCCAGAAAATATCATTTGTTTATTTGTAAATTAGCTTTCTTTGAATGGTTTTTTGAAAGTGTTTTTACTGATTTTTGATTGTTTCAGTCATGGTTGTAAGGATTCCATAAAGCTGGACCTAATTTTTCTGATTGCCTTTGATAAATGAATTTTTGGCTTTTGGTATGTTATAGTTTTGAGCTTTTCTCCGTGTGATAATCATTAATTTCGGCATTCTTTACAAAATATCTATCAAGGTTTACTGGTAACTGTTTTACTTATAGTGCTTATACCTAAAGGTTTTTTGCCCATATATTTTGTAGGTATCAAAACATTTAATATCTAGAGCCGATAGAAAAGGGGAGCGAATGACTTCGTAAGACTATTAAATTGTTCTTAAGCCCTTTTTGTATCTGAAAATTTTGTGTTTAGAATATACATCTGAGGCATTCCCCCCATATTAGAATACCATAATTAATCTGGCGCAAATAATAACAGTACATAGTATAAAGTATACGATCTGGTACAAAATGTTTTCATCTTGTTTAATACACCAATATTCCTTGATATTATGTTTAGACAAAGCATAATATTGATTCCATGTTAGGTTTCATCTATAATAACTCCAAGGAATTTCGTATTGTTTACTCTTTCCAGGTTAATGTTATCCAAAACTACTTTTATATTTTTGGAAATCTTAGGATATAAACATTTGTGTTAATTTTACACACTGACCCTGTTTACATTTTGAGATCCACAGCTTTCGAGGTACTAGTGGGAAGTTCCTACTATCATATAGTTTGTTTTACTGGCATTAACGGATAATTTGTTTGCCTTAAACCGTTATTCACTTCTTCAAGTTCTTTATTAATTTAGTCTATTTGAGTATCAGTTCCGGATGCGATATAAAATTGTAAGTGTCTCAGCAAATAATCGAAAATCTAACAATGATGAAGTACTATTATGTATTACACATAAAGTATGAACCCAGAGGACCACGGATGGATCCCTAGGACACCACATAAAATTTCTTGAAATCTGTATTTTGCGGACTGATATGACACATACTGCTTTCAGTTTGGTTAGATAATCTTAAACCATTCTAAAACTATCCCTCTTAAGCCGTAATATTCCAATTTGTATAGTAAGATTTATGATCAATATATCGAAAGCCTTCGATTAAATCTAAAATATGCTAATGTAATGTTCGTTTTTTCTCTACTGAACTACAAACTTTATCCCCAGTTCAACAATTGCCATATAAGTGGCTGATTTGTACGGAAACCAAATTTGTTTCGTATTAAGTATATTATTTTTATCAATATGAAACATACATCTATTGAAAACTACTCTTTCTAGTATTTTGGAGAAACTAGGTAATACAGAGACAGGACGATAATTAGAAAACAAATCCGAGCGTCTTCTTATATATGGTAAGACTTTTGCCATTTTAAGTTCCTCGGGACAATTTCCAGCTATAATAGAAGTATGAATACCATAGTAAGAAGGTTCACGATTTCATTAATACTGTCTTAAACATCAAAGGTTCCAATGCCATCAGGACCAGGGAATCTGTTTGATTGAATTTATTGACAATCTTGAGTGATATCCTCTTCTACTATTGGTGGCAGATAAGCATCATTTAGATATTGGTTCACCAAGGTAATCAAAATTAATTTTTACAATTAACATTTACTAAGAAAAACATTTGGCGTTAATCTCAGGAGGAAACGTCAATACGTTAGCTTTAGTGTGTCAAATTCTAGTTTTTCATATTTTAGATCAAAATATGACCAAAATAAGGTCAACATTGTTCCAAATGGTCAAATCACTTACATCCAAAGGTGTCATAATAAGTGAATAGAAAGCTAGTTGGCTTAAATGACAGATTTTGGGTTTGAAATGGCCACATCCATTATAATGCCCTCTTTAAAAGTAGGTATGGTGTCAATAAAGGTTTTGCCTATTCATCAGGTGAAAAGAGTGCTAGCTATTTAACTTTATAGATTTCTGATCAAAATGGAAATACAGGGGACAAAAATTCTCCAAAACTGATCAAATCAATTATTAAAATGGGTGAGATAACGAAAAACGTATCACTTTGTCTTACTCTTAAATTATGTGTTCTTTTTGCAAGTAGGTCAAGAATATAGGCGTTTACATCCCATGGTGGGGTATAATTAAGTAAACATGGTATATAGACTTCTAGCCAGTCATAGATTTTGGAGTCGAAATGGGACAAGAAACATTTAAATTCCCAAAATTTATCAAAATTAAACTAAAATGGGAACACCAAATGATAAAACGTGTGACTTTGTCCATATTTTAATCATTAGCTGGAATTTATAAGATGCTATTGAATATTTAAAAATAGTTGTTAGGGCCAGGGTTGATTTTTCTAGATCTCGGATTGTTAAGTTTTAAATGGACATTATAATCAGCTCAAATTACTTTTTAATGAGTTTGTACCACGACATCTTAATATTGTAACATAGATTTCTTAGGGCTATACATGAAATGCCGAACTTAGATATTGAATAAAAATAATATCAAAAATAATCAATAATGTTCTGATGAACACAAAGGACGACCTACATGTTAAAATTAGTTTTATACTTGAATTTTTGATATGCAAATTGATATTTCTCTATCATGTTCTCAATTGTAATTGTAAATAATTTATTCCGCGAGAATTATCTATGTATGTGACAAGTCTTTTGTAAGTTTAGTATTACGTGTTATACACAGTGATCTATCAGGGTCTGAGGGTAGGCTGCTTTTGTTTTAAATTTGGCCCTGAGTTTTGATCAATATTAATAGTACAAAAAATATCCATCAAGCTTGACCCGTTCTGGGTGGATTCACAGGGCCCAGTGCGTGGTGCATTAAGAAATGAAATTTAGGGCCTAATGCACAAGAACCCTTTAATAATTTGCTCAACCATGTAGGAGAAGTGAATTGTAAATGATATGCGCCAAATGGAAAAAACATTGTGACATGTTTTTTCCTATAGGTTCTTACTTTACCAAATGATCATTTGACTGGTATTAAAACTAACAAAAATTTTAAAATAAATAGTCAATGTGCTACAAATGCCAAAAACTTACATAAAAAAGGCTTTTATGTAATCATCTCTTATCCTTTCTGGTCATTTGAACGAACACAATGTGAAGATAGTACCTCACAGTGGTTAGGGTATGCCATCAAAGTCGAAGGGTAAGGGGGTGGTTGCCACCCGAAGAAAGGTTTATGGTGCTTTTTGAAAATAGAATCCAAAGTGTCTAACTCTAAAACGCTTTGTTATAGAAAATTAGACGATTTGTAATCATTTAGAGCTGAAAACCCCCGTGAAAAATCCGGATATTCCTACTCTTGTTAGCGCAAAATGGATTTTCGCCTATAGATTTTCTTTGTCACAGTGGAATATACCAATTTCGGGGACCAATTTTGCAGACTCGAGGACTTGATATGACGTCATTCTGACGCCTACTAGGTATGTTGGGACTTATTTTTATATCAATGGAAAGAGGAGGACCATCGCATCCATGAAAACAAAATAAAAACATCGGGTGGCTTTAAGAATGCGTTCTAGTAGTTTTTTATTCGTGTATCATCGCACTATGAGTAACCGATAAAGGAGGCATTAATAACAATTTATAACAACTTTTGATTTCTTGCTCCCTCAAGAAAAGTGAATTAAATGGCCAACTAATTTTCAACTTTGATGTTGGGATGTGAACTATGGACTGATTAACAATTTTGATACGTAGGGCAAGAGAGCTAATTAACTCATTTGTGGTAAATTTACATAAAATCTGAGAATTGAATAGCCAATACATAATTACTGAGGGATTTAAATTTAATGGTAGCAATAACCTTAAGGAAAATTATTGATGCTCATTAAATTAACAATTAAAGGGTTATTCTTTAAAAACTGAATTATATTGACCATAAATCTTGAGATTCCCTCCTCCAATATTGAGTTCATTTTGCTCCCCAGCCCAATGTGACTCAAAAATGGGTAAATTGGAAATACCTACCCGCACTGTATCCACCTAATTATTATTCCAGTGAGTAGTTTAAGAAAGAGGCGGCAATTAGGACTGTTTTCATATTTTGACATTTTGACCCTTTGGACATTTTACCAAAAATGTGGTCATTGAAAAGGCTTAGCAATTTATTTACTAGCTACTGTCCCTGGATGGAAAGTAAATGAATTCTGTCCTTTAAGCTATTTTGAGAAAAGAGCAGTAGTTCTGACTAATTTATTATTTTGGACAAATTGAACGTGTTTGGCCATTTGACCTAATTTGGACAATTTGAACTGTTTGGCCCATGTTGACCTACAAAAGTGTAAATTGAAAGTGACTTTACTACTCTATCAGTTAATTATAGTCTTTTGGGCAAGAAAACTTTACATATTCCCATTATGATTGTTTGAGAAGGAACAGATTTTGACTCATTATGGAATTTTTGGGACAAATTTTGATGTTTTTTGGCCCAATTGACCCCAGAATATTGAAATTGGAAATGGCTAGAACTCGATCCGTCATTGTGATTCCCTGGGATGACACGCACATGTTCTGAGTGAAACGGCTTGAGAAAAGAGGCATATGATTGTTTACCTATTTGGGACTATTTTACCTTTTTGGAATTTGACCCCAAAATTTAAATTGGAAGGGTTTCCATTATATTCACTTAAAGATGACTCATTTGAAGTAAATGAACATGTTTTGATATATTATTTTAGGAATTGAATTTTATGGATTATGTCATGGTGGGGGAGAGGACTGATTTTACCGTGTTTTAGGTTTTGGGAACAATTTGAACATTTTTTGGCCCATTTGACCCCAAAATTTATAAATTGGAATGACTTCCATTATCTTCACTTAAATATGACTCCTTTGAAGGTTTAAAGGGACATGTTATATATATTATTGAAAGAAAGGAATGCATTCGACTGATTTACCTATTTTGGAAAATTTGACCTTTTTGGCCATTTTTTACCCTAAATTAAAAAAAATTAGAATGGCCAACACCCCATAGGCTATTGTATGTCCCATGATGATGCAAATCCACATGGTTGGATGTGTGTAACAAATTACGCCATCAAAATTTTTTCTGACGCACTGCTTTGAGGTAATGGTCGGCAGTCGAATTGGGACCAATGATGAAAAGAGCTAAAGACTCCAAAAAAGTAACGCAGCCTGTCTAATACCCCCAAATTACAAACCATGAGGTCTATGCCCGAACATAAAATCAGACAAAATCAATAGTCTGTTTTTTTCTACAAATTTTGACACCTTTCTTGCCCATTGTGATCAATATAGCCAACCCAATGTCATTGTACGGAAAAGTGTCACATTTTCAAAGTTTGCACCTAGGACATTTTACAATACCACAACCATGGCTATTGTGACTCACAAACTTCCGGGAAGAATGCTATCTTTCAACAAGGGAATGGCAATCAATATGAGCTAATATGCTATAGCTTTACTGCAACTTTTAAAAAGGGAGAGAGAAATAGAGAAATTCTTATAATGGTATTGTGTTGGCAATATCGATAGCAATGGGGCAAGAAGGGTATCAAACTTTAGGAAGAAAAGAACGATTGATATGATTTATATTTTCGTGCAAAAACCATGGTTGAAAACCTTAGGGGGTATTTAGACATTGCTGGCGTTTATTTTTTGGGGTCTGTACTTCCGCAAATGTGAATGGGGTAGCCACAATTTGCGCACCCAATTGCAGGTGCTCCAAGTTGAGTTCAGCAGCCTTGACGAATAAAGTACAGTATGTGAATTTGAGCTGCAAATCAAAAGAGCTGGGACGCAAGTGTTGCTTGGTACCGAAGCATTTTAGCATGAGGGTCCGCCAAGAAAATGGGATTGCTCTACAAAACACGCAGCCGAATAGACCGATTTCATATGACGTCAGCCAAGAAGGTTGGTGGACAAGATGCTTACAATCCAGGACTACAATACTTAAGCTGTCAATCGATCCATGTTTAGCGATTGCACGGGATCATTGACAGGTGTAGTACTGGAAGGGCGTTCTATCTTGTCCACCAACATGGCTGCTATTGATACGGTCTATAATGCAAAAGCTTAGAATGGTGAAGTGCTAGGATTGCGGCGTACAGGAGGCCCCAATGAATATTGTCTCCAAGGTGATTTAGAGGTTTCGGAAAGGTCCATTTCTATCTTTTAAAAAATAAACTTGTGACATGGGTATTATCTACAAAGATGTTAGCTATTATGTATCTAAAATTATTTCCACCAATATGTTCGTAATTTGCAACTAGGCTACACAGTCCTGTTTAAAATGATACACTTTCAACGGGCGGTGTGGAAGATGGCGCTGCTGGGGAAAAAATAGCAAAAATGCAAAAATGTTCAAGGTCCCAGGAAAGCAAATAGAATTTGATTTGTGATTTGGTAAGTCTACACATGTACAAAGAGGGACAGAAAGCATTTAAATATTGGGTTGGTGATGACACATTTGTGGTACCATTGTGATTATTCAAGACACTGATGATAATCAATAGTTTCACAAATTGATTTGTATGGTCGTGTTATATTATTTTTTCTGGTCCTGTTTATTGCAATGGAATGTCCCACAAGTTTTGAGGTAGGT
Organism: Ophioderma brevispina; assembly: GCA_023653785.1. Classification (NCBI taxonomy): domain Eukaryota; kingdom Metazoa; phylum Echinodermata; class Ophiuroidea; order Amphilepidida; family Ophiodermatidae; genus Ophioderma; species Ophioderma brevispina. The sequence goes on from JAMKCH010017972.1 coordinate 19,657, forward strand.
ATAATTCATTTATGGGACCTTAATAGAGTTGAAATTTAACATTTCAACTCCTTAACAACATTCTCTTTGCAAAATTAGGTATCATTGGATAGACAATATAGCGGCCATTTAGAAACAAAATTTAACTACCATGTCTATGGCAACAGGTGGAATCCTCTGATGGGTCATTACAAACAACAGGAACATATCTCAATTACCTTTGGACCTAGAGGCATGAAACTTGATGGGATTTCAATTGTAAATCCACATTGAAGTATGTTAACGATTGTTTTTTGGAAAATTTGCTATGGTAACCCGGAAGAATCCAACAGAGATTTTCCCCACTATTAAAAACTGAGGGGTTTGCAACTGAAAACAATTTCAACACAAACTTAATAGAGCTATTTTAGGATCTACCTCTGATCTACATCTATGTCTGAGGCAATTTTATCATTTCGTTTTTGAGATAGTTGTTTTCGTAGAAGACAATATTGCACAGTTCAGTTTAGAGATACGTATATCTGAAGCCGAAAAAAAAAAAACACTAATTGCATGCTAGAAATTACTGATTGCATATTGGAATTTTGAATGTGGGACATAAATATACATCTAAAACATGTTCAGTGTTTATAGGTGTTTAATTTGTACCTTTCATTAGTTCGGGAATGGATTTTAAAAAAAATAGCTTTGGGGGTTTTTTTTTTGAAAAACAATAAAAACAAAAGACATTCCGAAACTACAATTTCTTCTTTCTTTGTTGAGACTTGCCATTTCTGCAAATTGACGAACTTAAATTGACGTGATTTGAACGGGATGAAAAGCAAATTATAGGGCAATGAATCTTCTCATCGTTTCTGTAATGCTTTGCTAAACTAACTCAAATTTGTAGTAAAATGGAATTTTCCCCTAATTTTACCATCCAGAAGCAGTGCCTTAAAATTGTGAATTGCCCATAGGACCCATCTGTTGGGACACATCCCCTAATTTTGCTTGCGCATAAGTTTTTTTTTGTTCTTAGTGATTTTGCAAGAAGTTTTGCAATGACAGTGCTATAAGTTGCAAAAATAAATGGTATAAAGTTAAATAATGTTGAATTATTAAAGAGACACTGACACAATATGAAAAATGAGTGGCGCCCTCAAGATCTTTTCAAAATCGATATTTTTGCATGGTTGTAAAGCTTTTATATACAAAAGCCCCCTCACACCGAAATGATTAAGACCATCAGCTTCCTTATGGGTAAAACAGAAACCATTTTAAATAATTTAACGTCCCGCAGAGTACAAAATGGCTTTTACACCAAGAACACGCACCTCCGTAGGCATGCACGCTATGCACACTGTTTGACCGGTCGATAAACCTTTGTGGTTTAATACCAATGAGTACGAGTCAAAATATTCATGCATGGGCTTCAATCCGGGGGGACTAGGGGACATGTCCCCCCACATTTTTGGTGGGGGACACACTATCAAATGTCCCCCCCCCGCATGATTTGAACTAGGCCTACCTATCGCCCGCTTATCAATGGAGGATCCGGGGCAGCCGTCCCCTTTCCTTCCTTCCTTTCCCTCGTCTAAAAAAAATTAATGTGACAATGACACTTACTTTATACTTTGTGACCCTGAATTTCCAAAATTTTCCCGCTATCGCGCGGTATCTAGAGGATATAAGACCTGATTTCATTTCAGTGCAGGGCCTATTTGGTTTTAGAAATGACGACAAGTTTTGTGATCGCCGCGACGCATCTTGTACTGTTTCCTTGCAACGGCCAGCACGTGCAACCAAAGACTCACCAACTCCATAGAATTTAGAGCGAGTCGTTACGATATAAAGAAAATTATACTTCTCAAAACAAACAATGAGGCTTACGCCAACTTGTCGTTATGGTCTTATTCTATTCGTCCGAACTACTGGATTTAATGGTTCAAACTTAAAATTCGCTGCGCTGCGGCCGACCCGCTGACGAATCATCATATTTCCTTTTCATGCTGCAAATAACCTATGAAAAATGACACATTTTAGAAAATAAAACACATTATCGATTTTTTAATCAATATAGGTTTGGAATTTCTTAAAATACTTTGTGTGAAAGCACTTGCACGAACTTTTTACCTTTTACCAATTTTTGTTTCTTGTTTACCTGAATGCTTGAATGTTCCATTCAATAGATGGAGTGGAGTAGGGTATAGGCCATGCCCTTCTGCGCTGGTCGATCGAATCCCTATCACGGAGGAAGCAAAACCAATCGTAAATTCAATAATCCAATATTAAAATCATATAACTATCTGTTACCTCAAATAAAACTGCACATTTTTCTGAAAATAAATAAATGTCACTAAACTATCATTTATTTCCCCCAATATCAGTGACCAATATATACTCAAGACCTCGCAGCTAAAGATATTCATTACCGGCTCGTGTGCGTTGTAGAAAAAACAACTTCAGATTCCTTGTCATCTCTGGGAGTGCAGAACCATTGTTATAATTGTCCCAGGTCTGAATAGACTCAGCGTTATACCGACCACCTCTCCGATTTAGAAGAAGTTTTTTTTTAATGACGTAAGCGCAAAATACTTATCCTCATTCGCAAATAAATAAATCTTGCGCTTCTATAGTGCGTGTTCCATTAACTTTGTCCATGTTTTTCATCTTTATGTCGAAAAGGACTAAAGACAAACATCATGCCATAATTTGCTGGGCAAGCGTTGACCTAAACACTTTTTGCAGAATTAAATCCGTACTTATTGCTTAACTTCATTTGTATCAATTTACCGCGCTTCCGAAGAAAACTTAGGGTCACCGACCTATATCTAATGTAAACTGGTTAGTTATTGAAAGAGGACGGGTATTTTGTTATGCAACCCGAATCGTGGAGGTGATAACACCTGCTGATACCAATTGCTCCGCATACCGGGCCCATTGCAATATCTTTAGTTAATGGTTTCCTCCTGAAGTCTATACATAATCCGTTGGTCACTAGGGAATTAAATTAAAAGAGAATTGATGTGACATTTTATCATTTTAAAGAAAATGTTCAAGTTTGATTTGGCAACAGACGGTTAGGTCATGATTTAATAATTTATCAATAATTTTACACCGGTTTTGTCTTCTCCCTTTGAATGGACTACGGAATTTGTTATGCAAGCTTGTTAGTTGTCTACGAGACGCCCCATATTCTAGAGTGGTTGCTTTTTTTATTTATATACTCAATTCAGGAAATGAACTAAGGGACGCACCATTTTGCCTTCAGGGGGGGGGGGGGTGGAAGTTTTCTAAAAAAAATTCAAAAAAAATAAAAAAATTTGAGCAAAAAAAAAACTTTCCTTTCCTTCCCTTTCCCACTTCCATTAAAAAAAAAATATTTGTTACCCGCACCTTATAAAGGGTTAAAAAAACTTGCCCTGGGAAACACAGAA